>PVKE010010215.1:28836-43014 GCA_004027555.1 Craseonycteris thonglongyai | reverse complement strand
CACATATTTTTCTTGAAGTGGTTGAAATGACATTTAAAAAATTAAATTATGGACATTTCCTAAAGATTAGGATTATATTTTATAAGTCGTTTTCCAGTGAACAGATATTTATTGCGCATCTACTTTGTGTCATACACTTTGCCCGCATGGAGCTTAAATTGAATTCAGGAAACTTCTCTCATATTTACTTTATTTGATTCAAAATGCCTTTTATAAGGAATTTCTCTAGGAATATGTATTCAGAAAAAAGAAAGGAATATTTTGCTTTAGAGCTTGTAAATATGAGAATCAGTATAACTTTGATCGCAAATTTATTAGCTAGATATTTTGAATTTTCTTTAGATTTACATCTTTTCTGCAATAAGTACAAAACCACATTTCACACTGGTGGCCTTTTCAGTTTAATATTTGTTTACTGTTTACCTTTATACCTAGGAGAAACATTAGTTTCCATTAATTATAGATTGTATTTATTTAAGATATTTAATTGAGATTCTAATATTTGCCAATATAGTGTGTTTGCTGCTTGATTATATTATCAAGTTATGAACCAAGATGATGAATTATCAGATGAAATATTCTAGGAGGGTTGACTTAAATTGGATATTTCATAGAATCTAGGACAGTAATTTTATATGAATGAAACAAAAGTGGATGTGCTGATATCTTGTAGTACTAAATGATCAATTTTCTTTAAAAACACATCTTTGTAAGAGTGTAGCAAGTGTTAATTATAACTGACAGCATTTTTCACCAGGAACATAAAATAATTAGATTGATTTCCTCATAGGAATGCCTGTGTTGAAAAATAGATTGATTAGCTTTGTTAATCAAAACTGCTTCTAAGTAGAACTATGTTTTTCTTTTTGCACATATACTCTCTGAAAGTATATAAGGATTAATACTAATCTGAATTTTATAAAGGCAATTTTCAATGAAATCAGTATCTTAAGATTAAGATTGGCTTTTAATAAAACATCTTATAGTTTAAAAAGAACTCAACTAGCTATATTTTGTTCAGAAATATATGTAGGAATTCCTAAGTAGGTACAGTTGACCCTTGAACAATGTGGGGGGTTGGGGTACCAGTCAGCCACGCAGTCCCAAAATCCATATATGTTTTGTCTCTCCCAAAACTTAACTACTACGGTAATAGCCTACTGTTGACCAGAAGCCTTCCTGATAACATAAACAGCCACATACTATATACTGTATTCTTACAATGAAGAAAGCTAGAGGAAAGAGAATGTTATTAAGAATATCATAAGGAGAATACATTTACAGTACTGTACATATATATTGAAAAAAGCCCAGGTATAACTGGACCTGCAAAGTTCAAAACTGTGTTGTTCAAGTGTCAACTGTACTTTTTAATAATAGGAATAATAAGTAAATCAGTAGATGCTACTGATTTACTGAATACTTTTTTGTATTCAGTAAAGTTTTTCTGAATACTTTTTTAGATGCTGTACTTGAAACCACCGTGGACTCTACTGCATTTATTACAGTGCTTTAGAAAACATTGGTTGGCTGTATTTGGATTAGTTATGGAAAAGAAGTTGCTTGTAACCATTGAGAGATTATATGAAAATCTCTGTAAAGGTATGAATCTTTTATTTTGTTTTTAGCAGTGTTGTATTAAAGTCGATCTAACATACATTCCATGGATTGTGAAGATAAATTAATAAAAAGTTTGTCCAGTTAGTTTTTTATCATTTATACTTCTCATTTCTAAAGGGAATTTGTGGCAACTAGGTGAGTGGATACAGTTCATAGAGCTTGCGATTATACTGGTATCATTGTTGATGTTCCTTGCTATTGTGAATATATATATTTTTTAATAATGTTTGAAAACTTAAAATCATATATGACCACATTTCATGTACTAATTTTAAAAATATTGTATCAGGATTTCAATCTAAAATAAATGGATAAGGAATAGGAAACCCCGAGCTTTGGTGTTTAAATTTAGAACCAGAAGAGACTGTAGTCAAGCACTGTGTTGGTGGTTTTTAAACTCTGCTGCCCAGAACCTCAGGCTTCCTGAAGTGTGTCTGGAGCTGCCAGCAGTTGGAGCTTGACAGGCTGATAGGAACCTGGTAAGCGGTGGGCCTTTGCCTTTCAACTGCACCTTTCTTTTATCTGTTTGTATATGGAGATTCTATGTAGGATTTAAAAAAATGTTTCTTTGCTAAGAAGAAAAGATGTGAAAAGCACTGATCTAATGCTATTAAAGCCCGTGTTTTGTGGTCGAGGAAACTAGTCCAGAGAGGGTAAGTGATTTGTCCAAAGTCAAGCGCTAGATTTGTCTTGCTATGCCTTTTAAAAAGCAAAGTAAAACCTAGGTGATATAAAATGCCTCGTCAGTGCTTTATGACCTATAAAAGGTAGACGTGGCATGAATACCTATTTTTCAAAGTTACCATTTTTAAAAGAAAGACATTTTCTGGGCATTGTCTGTAACTATAGAAGTAATTGATTAGAAGTATTATTATATAAGGGTCATAGAACAACATAATGGATATGTCTTCAAAGCAGTTTTACGAGATGTATAGAAACATTTTTCATATCTTCTCTAGGGGCATTATTTAATTGGTTCTATAAAAAGAGAAAGTACATAAACCACATATGATCTTGAGCAAGATTTACTTTCAAAAATAAGGTATCTAGTTGCCATCTTCCATTTGTCTGTTTCTTCAAGGGGAGGCAATGTTTTGCTCTGACACACAGCTTGGAGATAGTGGACAGTAGCTCCGATTGGCAGTAGGGAAAGAAGTGAAGAGATGGTGACTGTTCCTTCTGCTAAAATAATTATTTTTGGAATCATTGTCTGCATAATTGATTGTTTAAAAGAATCACAGTTTGAATTATACATGTGTTTCATGTTGAATTATACATGTGTTTCACTTTGGTATACTAAACCTAAACCTCTATCCATAGATCAAGTCATGGAAAATTGTGTGGAAAATGACAAGTAGCTTTTTCTGACTTTGTTATCTATATTAACTTTAGTCTAAATAATTATTATTCTTATAAAAGCATTAAACTATTTCAGTCATATAGGTTTCTTTTATATTGTCTATGTACTAAATTTATCACTGTTGTTTTCCTTTTGCCCCTAATCTTCATAAGGAATTTTTGTAAGACAGAAATAAAATGATTAATTCAAAGATATAAGCCTTAACTGAACATAGACTACATTGGAGAAGCGCCCTTAGAAAAAGTGTCCAGTTTTTCCTCCTCAGGAAATTTACTAGGTTCATAAAATCTACATTCTGTCCTATGTGTAGCATCTTTCTCACTATGTATAGCATATTTCTTTTCCTACAAGAAAAAATGACTCTTTGACTTTAAATATAACTAAAAGAAAGAAAAGAAACTGTTTGATAAAAGGGAAACCAGAAACTTGGCTGTAATCATCACATTAGATTAGAACTTCTGAATATTGTATAATTAATTAAAATCTATCTTTTATTTTCAGTTGACCTTTCAGTGTTTCACAAGCAAACGCTTGTTGTGTAAGTGCTACAGGGGAATTCTTTGACTTTTAAATCACAGTGCCAGTGAAAAACCATGTTGGTTTTTCAGAGAAACTGAACATTAAAAGAAAATAAAACACATTGTAACATGGCTATTTTAACTACCTTTGAAAATTGTTATATAGCATTCTATCTTAATAATGGAAAGAATTCTTTTTATTCTGAGTTTTGTTGACATCAGAAAGTTACTTAACTTTGTTCATAACTTTTAAAATCGTTGAAATTATTGTCACCACTTTTCCTAATTGGTTTGAGAGTTTATTATAAATAATTTTAATTCCTTGAGAGAAAATCATTAGACCTTTAAATTATTACTTGTAGATTAACTCAGTTTGATAATTTACAGGAGGAAAAAAATCTGCTAGCTTCTTTTGCTCACAGCTTACTGTTATATAAATAACCATATTATTTATTTTTTGCTAAAGTTGTGTTGAGCAGAGAGAGAGAACATACTGTCTTCAATAAATCTATATTACAATTGGAAGGTAAATGATTTCATAATAACTGAGTTGATTGAGAGGTACCACATAGAACTTAAGTGCTTACTGCCAAAATGTGACTGTTCTGATGCCTCCTCCATTGTAATCTGTGTGTTTTGAAATTTTATAGTTTAACTCATTTGTTTGGTGATTATCTCTTTCTGAAGAATGTAATGTTCTTTCACTTTACTTTTACTTTGAAGTTGATCATGGTGAGGGAACTCCTGGGATCTGAATTCATGACACCAGAATCAACTCCAAGAACTTTGTCTAGAACTAAGTCTAGATAAATTAGGAGTGGCATGGAGGTGTACATGTATACTCCTCTTAATTTCATAATTAATATTAGGTTGGTTTTCTAAGGACATTTTTGTGTAATATGCTCATTTTTTAACATATTTCTTCCTTCTTCATTTTCTGACCAGCTAACAATGCAGTGGATTTTACAACAGTGAAACTCCTGCTTCAGGATTCTCAAAGTCTGTTACATGCTTTCAGTACAAGGTCAAATTATGATGGTGTTCTTCCCCAGGCCTTTGCTCAAATAAACAAACTACTCCAGACATTTACAGAGGTAAGATACTCTGGGGATACCAGTTAGAGTAGCTCATCACATACTTTCTAAAATGTATTTAGCAGAGAACAGTAGGTACAGGAAATTTTAATTCTAACTTATGCTCATATACTAAAGACATTAAGTAATATATTAAATGAAATGAACATTGAGTAAGCAAGTCTTTTTACAAGTTATAATATGTACCTCTTCTGTGGAAGTGGTGTCCCAGCAATTATTGGGATTTTATATTATTTCATTTATTGGGGATAGAAGAGAGCTATATGCACTGTTGTTTGAATACTCGGTGTCCAGTGTCCTAGACCAGTGGCCACAACATGCAACAAAATACTTTGGACATTGTTTTAAACATGCAGGTGCCAAGCCTCTCTCAAACCTTACTGAATCAAACTTCTGGTAGTGGTGCCAGTAATATTGTTCTTGTTTTACTTTTTATTTTGAAATAATGTCAAACTTACAAAATGTTGCAATAGTAGTACAGAGAATTCCCATGTATATTCTTTACCCAGATTCCTCAATGTTAGCATTCTATCACATTTGCTGTTTTCCCTACCTACACCTACCTACCTATGTACTTACCTGTTCACTTTTTTTCTGAACTCTTTGAGAGTATGTTGCAGATATGATGCCCCTTTACTTCTAAATACTTCCATATATATTTCCTAAAGAATGAGGATATCTTATGTAACTACTATAATTAATCAGGAAATTGATATAATACTATTATCTAACCTGTATACCTAATGAAGACTTCGCCAACTGACCTACCAATTTTTTTAGCAAGTCTCTTCATGTGATTCTTAAGCAATTAGGCTAACACGAATGCTTTTTTACCCCTTTTTAATTAACTATGTAAGTTTTGTCGCTGCTAATACTCTATTTTTATAGTCTTCTAATTTCAAATCTAGAAAAGTCTGGGAGTTTTATATGCCAGAAACAGCTAAAAAACTCAGTATCAAAATTACTAGATAAGGGATACCAGGACAGCTCAACAGGTTGAGTTGCTTGCCTTGCAACCATGAGGTCTGGGGACTGAATCCCGGCCCCAGCCGTGCAAACTCATATTCTGAACTGCAGTACAACTGGAAACCACTGGGATGGTAGCGAAGGTTCTCACCTCCCATGTGGGAGGCCGCCAGTTTGGTTCCTGCTCTATGCGGCCCCACATCCACCTGTGTGGAATGAAACTATGTGACAACCAATGATGTACAACTATGGAAGCTGCTCTGGGCCATCCACACTTCTCTCTCAAACAATAAAATAAATCTTTAAGAAAAGAAATTACTAGATAAGATATTAATTATATATATTATGTTCTCTTTTTTCTCTGAACTATTGAATTAACCAGGTTTTTCTCAGTGATTTTTCAAAGTCACATAGGTCCCAGTACCTATGAAATATTGAAAGGATTAGATGACACTAGACTTAGTAGTAATTGGTGAGGAAAGAACTAACTTGCTTAAGAGACTATCTTGTGTAGTAAAAGAAGCGTCTTTTTTTTTTTAATATAAATAGGGAATATTTATAATATTGATAATCCTGGAAGAAAGAATTAAATGGTAAAATGATCTCTTAGTTGAAGATAACTAAACACTGGTAGTTGTGTGTGTGTGTGTGTTTTTATTTTTTATTTTTGACAAGTATGACTTAGAATTATTAGTAGAAAATAATGGACCTGAGTAGTGGGTTGCAGCTTGAGTATGGTATTATACTTGAATTGTGTAGGGGAAAATATCCTTTCTCATCACAAAGCTGAGCCCTATACCATATCTGTAGTTAAGCAGACATAGTGAACAAGATGGAAAGTTCAGGATACACACAGGCTTAGCAGTCTTTGAATTAAAATTACTGAGAATTAAAAAAAAAGGATTGATTGAGATAAAAATAATAATGTCAAGTTTTAAGGTCCTTGCATCAGTTGGAAACCTAGAGATGGGAAGTTCCATGAAAATATGATGTTAAAATTTAGTGTTGGGGAAGCCGGGATGGCTCAGTGGGTTAAGTGCTCACTTTGCAGCGCCGGGGACCGGGGATCGAGTCCTGGCCCCGGCCCGTGTGGAACCATGTGCTGAACTGGGGAGCTCCCCCAATTCAGTCCTCTCTCTGTCTCTGTATCTCTCCCTGTCTCTGTCAAAAAATTAAATAAATAAATAAATAAATAACTTTAAAAATACCCTCAAAACCTTTAAAAAAAAAATTTAGTGTTTATCAGATAATGATATACCTATTATATGTTATGCACTGAATATTTGAAATTATTGAATTGTTATTTAGTAAGTTATTTATTCCTGGAACTTTTGTTTTCCAGTTGTTACATTAGCAAGAGATTCATGAAGGCAAGTGGTGAACAATCTAGCATTCTCATTAGTGCTTTTCCCTCAACTCTTGGCATTAGTGTAGTTGCTTGAAACAACCTGAGTTGTTTATACTGTTATAGCACTGAAGAGTTGCTCCTTAATTTTCATTGTAGAAACAATTCATTAAGTCAGGATGGAATTATGATTTAGCTTGGACTTTGAAAACATATCAACAGGAGTTATTTTGTAGAATGCATCAAATTTGATAAATGACTAAATAGTTAGTCATGTCTCAGTAACTTGAGCAACAGAAATAAATAGGTTACCTTCAGAGATAAGATATCTAAATATAGTAACTGTAAAAGGAAAAAAAAATCCCCTTAATCATAATTTACCAAGTGTAGAAATCAGGAAAAGAAGAATATTTTTTATTTGTATGCTTCTGAAAAGGCTTCTGAGAAACCAAAATGAAAAGTTAACTGATACTATCATTTTCCAGATTTTTATATTAATTGGGTGGGAACAGAAAAAGGATATATACATTTTTCTTCCATAAGCCTTCTAACCACCAGAAAAATAAGACTTGTTTACCAATGTGATAGAATAATTAAATCAGTTTTGTTGATAAACTTTAGGTTTAAATCCCTCAGGTTCCCTATCTTAACTACGTAGTTGGATTTTTAACATCTGATTGTTTAACTGCTCAATGCCTTAATTCCTTCTTATATAAAATGAGTATAATAGTAATCTCTGCCTTAGAACTGTCATGAGTATCTATATTTGTAAAGCACTTAATGCCTAGCATATAGTAAGTGCTATATGTGTGTGATAAATACATTGATTTGTATAGTTATAACACTGCTGTTTGAGAGCTGAGAAAAAGAAGCATGTGGTGATTAAAAAATTTTATTTCAGGGCAAAATAATATCTTTCCAACCATGTGTATTTATTAAGTTAACAGAAACACAAAGAATAATTTCTTTTCTTTCCTGCCTCAAAAGACAGAAAGGGTAATGTTTACTTTTACAGTTAGAGATTGTAACCCCACTCACAGATTGCTGAAGGTCAAATCCTCTTACCATCTGTGTGACCTTGCATGAGTTACTTACCCAGAAAATGCCTGAGTTATAAAATATATATAATCATAGTATCTGTTTTATAAGGTAGTTGTGAGGAGTAAGTAAACTAATAGATGTAAAATTCTTAGAAAATTTCAGTACAAAGCAAATGCTCAGTAAATATTAACTGCTATTAAAAGTATTGGAATTTTCTGGTTTTGTGTTTTTTCCAATTTGATAAGCATGAAACTCACACACCTGAAACTAACCTAAAACTAAATCACACTTTTAGCAACAAGGAAACCTAGAGAAATAGAGTGCTCACTCTATTCTCCCCTTATTTGTCTCTTGTTCTTTCTGCTAGTTGCCACCTTTCCTCCTCCAATTTGTCTCTTTACCTCCTTGTTTGCTATGTTCTCTCCTACCAATCTCACCTATTGCTAATGCTTGTCCCCTTTTTCCTTATCTACAACTGGCCTTTATTTTTGGCTTTACTATAGGTGGCCATAGAATACAGAAACACAGATAAATATACATTCAATGGTTTATTGCTATATATTATAATGTATAATATATTCAACATGTTGTCCTTCAAAAGCAATTCATAGTATAATGTGCTGTTTAAAACTGCAATGAATGCAAAATAAGCAATTGTGTCAGTTCCTGTACATGTTTCTGAGATGTATTGCTTGTTAAGTATTTATGTGTTCGACTTTTACAGAATAAAACTGTCTTTATATTCTTTTGGGGAAGTAATCAGGTTGAATCGATTTAAAACATACTTTTAGACTTTATGGACACCCTAAATTTTTATTATTTGTACCATTATTCTTCTAGGTATGTAGGTTAAAAAAAAAAAAAGGGTGCCTGAATCTAGTCTTTGGCCAAGTCTATTAAAGTATTTCTTGCATACATTTTTTTCCCCCTTTTATCCTGCTTTTTTTTTTTTTTTTAACCTAATTCAAGTTCTCCCAACTCCTTTCCTGGATTATTTCAGTAGCCTTCTAACTGGTTTCTTGCCTCTGCTTTCTTCTATTCCAATTTATCTTTGACTACAGTTTTGAGTATATCATTTCTTAAGTGAGAAACCTTCAGTGGTTCACCATTGTTTATAGAATAAGACTTACATTCTATCCTGATTTTTGTTTTTTAACAACGCTTTAAATCTCATTGTTTTTACTGGATTTCGAAGTTCTTGGAGCTTGACTATACCTACTTACCATTGTATCCTTGGTGTCCTCTCTAATTCAATACCATATGTGTATAAGAGTTCAAACAGCATTCTTAGATTGATATTAGCATTCTAGCTAGCTAAGAAAGGTCACTATAATATATTGAAAATATTATTTGATATAAATGGAAGAAGAAAATTAGTTTTTTAGATCTGGTACTTTTTGGAAATATTCCACACATAATCAAGGACAAAAAATAGTGAGCACTTCCCAGAAAGCTAGGACATTTGTAAGCACAATTGGCATTCTTTTTCTCTCACTTACTAGTGAAGGACTAGCTGCATTGTATATAATTCTTATTTCCACAGGTGAAGGCAAAACTTAATCGAAATCCTTCTAAAAATACAGTGGGTAAAAAGCAAGAAGATACTTCCCCAATGAAGTCTGATAATGAAGAGATCATCGTTTGCTCAGGTTCTCATCTTCCCCAACCCAACAGGCATCAAGAAATCTGGTCTATCCTAGAGAATGTTTGGATTACAATAAATCAGAGCAGGTACTAAATTTATTAAGAATTTTTAAATTTAGAATTTTCTATTATTACTGTTATTCATTGAATAGTTAGTGCTTGGGTTGGGGTTTAATATATTAGATTATCTTATTTAAGGTCTTTTGTCAAAGTGGTACCTTAGAAACAGTGCTGCTTAAATAGGGGGCTGCACATCAGAATTGCCTCAAGAGTCTTAAAAATATATGTACCTGCACCGGATCTGTAGAAATTTCAATTCGGTGGGACTGAGGTGAAGCTGAGCTAATATGTTTTAAAAAAAAAAATCTGTCCAGGTGATTCAGATGTGAAACCTTGGTTGAGAAGCATTGCCTATATGTGTCAAAACCAAAGAATAGTCACCTAGATTTGCTAAACAAATTAGCAGGAGGCAAAGCATTAATGAAATTTAGAATAATTTAAGAAAAGGTCAGTCTGGAATAGGGAAAATTCATGTGAGATTTTTTTTTCAGAGGGAGAAACACTTATTACTTTCATATACATGAAGAACTATAGTCTTGGTAAAATGGGTTTGTGAGTAGTTATTTAAATAGGCTGCTGCTAGAGTAACTTAAAAAATAAGTTAAAGCATATTTTATCATATGATTTATGTTAGAGAGCCCAGTATGACCACTGTTTGAGATTATGATCACTGATCTGTTCTAGCTAGATGTTCATAAGAGCAGCAGGGTAATATTAGCACTATTTAAACCTCAATTCTCAGTCAGTCATCTGTTACAACTCTGCGGATTTGGGGACCATTTTTTAGTCCTTGGGTATAATTAACTTTATTATTACTTTAAAAAATGTATAGTCTGTCGGGGTGCTGGGATAGCTCAACATATTGAGTACTTGCCTTGTAACTGCAAGGTCCAGGGATGGAATCCTGGCTCATGCAAACCCATGCGCTAAATTGCAGGGATGGCAGCAAAGATTCTTAACTCCCATGTGTGAACCCCAGTTCATTTCTCACCCCCCATGCCCCATTATCCACATGTGTGGTATGAAACTGTCACAACTAATGATATACAACAGTGAAGACTGATCTGGCTCCTCACCCGTTCTCTGTCACCTTCTCTCAGAAACAAAACAAACAAGAAAATGTATAGTCTGTCATACTAAAGAAATATCTACACCTGACATGAGCTAAAGAAAATAATATTTAAATATTTGTATTTTCATGTAAAGGATAGGTTTTGTTTATTGGTTTTGTCTAATACATATTTAATATTTTGGCTAATGATATATTCTGTGTAGCAGAAAGTTACCAGACATACCTGGCAGAGATTATCACTTTCAAAATAAAATAGATTAAAACCATATCTAAGAAGTCTTAATTTTCCTTTGATTTAGAAATCATTTGAGTACTTTATATACCTTAGAGCTGACTTATACATATGTTTGTGTTGGATGTTACAGAGTTTTGGGAAATATCTGGATTATAGACTTTACATTATAGTATTTCAGTAATATTGACATACTTCAGCTTATATTACTTTATCAGTATTTTAGTTATTAAAGCCTACTTCATTTTTTTTCTTGTGCCTGATTGTATACCTAAGTCACTGTAGAACTTTTCAACATATGAGTATTTATGCTTGAACCTTTTGTGTAGAGATGTTCATTTGAAAGTCTGGTGGGCCCTGTATACAGTTACTCATCTGAAACTACTGGAACATTTATGCACAACCATCAATGCCATCTTCTTGGCCTGTATGGGCAATAATCTTGTGGTTTACTAATCAGTTGTGAACTGACAGCACATCAGGTCAAGTTTTTGTGTCTTCTCTTTATGAGGAATTTGAGTAAGTGTTAGATACTTTTAATGATTAATTCCTCCATGGATTTTAATAATGCTTATCTCTAGTTGTATATTACATATTTTCTTCTTTCTATATTTCTATATTTTTCACATTTTATATGATGATTGAGCTTCAAATGAATAAAAATTTTAAATTAAGTTTATGGTTTTTATTTTTAAAATAAGAAATGCACAAAATTAGTTGTATTTCTATAACTAACAATGAACCATCTGAAGAGCAAGTAAAGAAAACAATTCTACTTACATTATCTTCAAAAAGAATAAATACTTAGGAATAAATTTAATCAAGAAGGTGCAAGATTTATACTATACTGAAAACTACAAGACATTTTTGAAAGAAATTAAAGAAGACCTAACTAAATGGAAAAATCCAATATTCATCGATTAGAAGACTTAAGAACGTTGGAGAAGTCACACTTCCTGATTTCAAAATTTAACTACAGTCTACCGCAGGCTTTGAATAAGGGCCAGCACAATTCCTAAAACATTATGAGGTTATTTTGCTACCAATTTTTTTTTTTTTTTAGCTCATCGGCTATTGTTAGTGTATTTTATGTGTGGTCCAAGACAATTCCTCTTCCAGTATTCAAAACTGTGCTACTGGTATAAATATAGACACATAAATTAATGGAATAGAATTAAAAGTACCCAAATAAATCCATACATCTATGGTCAGATTTTGACAAGGATGCCAAGACCATTCAATGGGGGAAAGAATGGTCTCTTTAACAAAGTTCTGGGACAACTCAATAGTACACAAAAGAATGAAGTTGGACCCTGATCTTATATGACATACAGATATTAACTCAAAATAGATGACCTACATATAAGAGCTGAAACTATAAAACTCTTAGAAGAAAACCAAGTAAATAGGTCAGCATTATGAGAGATGTTATAAATATGAGTCATTTTATACATTAGAAATGGAAATACTTGAATTACAGTTAATATGTACATAGGTACGTATTTACGTATGAATATATTTTCTTTTTCTCTATTTCAGCACAGATGTGTTTCAAAGATTGGACTCAAATTCAGCTCTGACTTCTTCAAAAATAGCATCATTTGAAGAAGCATTTATGTGTCTTCAAAAGTTAATGGCAGCTGTGAAGGATATTCTTGAAGGAATTCAGAGGTAAACGAATTAATTTCAAAGTTTTATTTATTACCGTATTTTTCCGGCGTATAAGACGACCCCCTAATTTTACAGTTAAAACATAGGTTTAGGCCTATATTCACTGTGTAAGACTACAGCCTCGGAAGTGGGGGGTAGTCTTATACAGCGAATATAGGCCTAAACCTATGTTTTAACTGTAAAATTAGGGGGTCGTCTTATACGCCCGGTCGTCTTATACGCCGGAAAATACGGTACTTTTTTCTTTCTTCTAGTCTTACCAGCTTTTTCAAAGGTGTTGGTAATCTTCCAGCAAGTTTTATAAACTAATGGCTTTTAGATTTAACTCTTACCCCTCTCTTGCAAAGAATCCCTGTTTTTAGTTTAGACCACAATAATGTTTCACTTTTTCCTTTCTGGAAAAAAATATCTCAGATTGCAAACTTCATATGTAAATTTATTTTCTTGATTGTGTAACTATAGCTCCTAGAACAGCGTCTGGCACATAGGTACTCAATAATTACTTTTTGAATAAATGTGTGTTAAGGTAATTATTACTGGCCTTTAAAAACGAATATATGTTAGTACTTTCTAACATAATTGATTTCCTTCAGGACAGTCTCACAGTACTATAAATGAAAACATTTGAGAAGCAACATAGTCTTATGATGTTTTGAGACTTGTACATATGACTATTTTAAATACTTGGGAAGCATATAGAACAGAATAGTGCCAGAAAGCTATCAAATGGACCATGCCACCTTTATAGCATGAAGCCAGATATTTTCTTTTGTGACACTGAAGAATACTAAATTTAATCTTGCAACTTTTGGGATATGTACCAAAATGCCTGACTTGAATTAGCTATGCAGCTTGCTAACAGAAGAATGCTATTCTTTGTAATTTAAAAAACAAAAACAAAAAACTGATTTGATTTTTGTATGTCCAAGTTTGAAAAACTTAGATTTTCAAAACATTAGTTTGGGGTTTTGTTTTTGTTTTTTGTTTAATTTTTCCTTTTCTCTTTAAGGGTTTTTGGAAACTTTATCTCATTATTAACATACACTTATAAGGCATTTGCACCTCTTTTTTTGGATCACAGTTAGCCAACTGATGCTTAGAATAAAAAATTTACCAAAGCTTTTTACCACCCTGAAGTTACTAATAAATTGAATATATGGCATATCCCAGGGCAAGTTATGTACTCATCTCTAGGTGCAAATAGTCCCTTTTTTATTTAAATCAATATGAAATAAAAGTAGCTCTATGAGGGAGAAACATTCAGTTCTGATATTAGCTGTGTAAAAGCTGTAGTTGTAGGTTGTGTACAAGCCATGCTTGACACTGCCTTCCCTGTAGGTTGGTGGGGACATCAATCTGTATCCAGTTACTCAACAAATGTTTATTGGCGCACAAGCTATGCTTGGCATCTAAGGTAAAAAAAAAGATGCCACTTCTGACTCCAAAGCACTTGGAGAAATAGTGCAAACAGTCATGTTATAAAAGATAATTGCGGGGAAAGCCGGGACGGCTCAGCGGGTTGAGCGCTCGCTTTGAGGCCATGAGGACCGAGGAT
>PVKE010010215.1:0-28736 GCA_004027555.1 Craseonycteris thonglongyai | reverse complement strand
AAAAAAGATAATTGCAGTAGAGAGTCACTGATATTTTAATAGGGACATATGCAGGGGTGGGAGGAAGGATTTGACAAAAGATGAGGCTGGATTGAAGTTGGAGGGAAATGTTTTATAGGCCACTCAGCAGTTTTCGATGTATCCTATAGGCTGGTAGCTCACCCATTCAGAGCTTTTAATTACATGCCTGGAGAATAGGAGTGTTTCTGGTTCAAAAAGCTTTGGCAATACTACCTACTATACTACCTTCCTGGAAAATTGCTATATGTCCACTAGTATATTAATGAGTTTTAGAAACCTTTGCTATAGAGAAACCTTTTTAATTTTAGCTTTGCTTGTCCCTGGAGAGATTCTGGCATAATTGGTCTGAGGGTGTGCCTGATAGCAGGATTCTCCAGGTGATTCTAAGGTGTATGCAAGGTTGAGACCCACAGACCAGAAATACCTAACCACCGGTTCTCAGAGTATGTCACAGAACCAGCATCATCATCACCTGGAACTTGTTAAAAAGGTAATTCTCAAACCCATCCTGACCTGAATCAGAAGCTCTGTTCTCCAGGTGGTTCTGTGGCCTATGGGGTGCTCAGCCCTGGTGGCTGATTAGAATCATCTGGGAGCTTTAAAAAGGAACACTGTCCCAGACCTACCATTATGTTGGAATCTCTGAGACTGGGACCTTGGCATGAGCACTTGTACAAACTCCTGCGTGACTGCTGTGTGGAGCCAGGGTTGAGAAGGTGTTGCATATGTATTGTATACATAACTGAAGAAATAAACACTGGGATTTTTAAGGCTGATGGGATTTTGTGATTCTTTCCTCTAAGGACATACCCTCCAGGAATTAGAAAATATTGGTTGCTTTCCTGCTGTTTGGCATGTGACCTGGGGTAAATTGTCTTGAGCCTCAGTCTTCCTCCATAAAACAGGCATAATGATGTCTCCCAGGAACGCTTCACAGAGTGGCTGTCCTTTGGAAGTCAGGTGTTAGTATACCTAGCCAAACCAGTAATTCTTCACTTACTGGTTGGGGAACTTGTTACAAATGCAGAGTTCTAGAGCTTGCCCCAGAATTATTGAAATTCAAAATATCTGTAGATATTTTGTAAAGGAGGAAAGTTGTGTTTTTCATAAACTTTCCAGGGGGTTTATGTGCAGGGAGTTGGGGACCACACTTAAAGAACTGCTCCAACCTCCTGCAGTTAAGTATATTAGAACCTCTTTAGCTACCAGTAGAGGGCATTATAAATAAAAAGTTTGCTCATTTCAGCATTCATTAAGTAAGCAACAAGAAACTACTAAAATTGCATGCTTTTCTCTGCTTTAGACAAATAAACATTAAATAAAGATGTAATAGAAGTTAATTATATCGTTTTGTCAAGTAAGCATGTGGTCTTAAAATGTTTTAAGGAAGTCATGTTAAATTAAAATAAGCTCTGTTAAAATGATTTTTGGCTAACTATGGATGGGTTTTTAAATATTTAAACATTGAAAAATACATTCCATTTTGTAATGACTGCAAATTCTTAGCATTTTTCAATGTTTGTTAAAATGGAATAGTTTTATTTGGTTTTCAGATGCATGCTTAGTGAATATATGTCAACTCTTTCTTTTTATCATAGCAAATCATGTATGGGGTTACATTAGAAATCAATAAGAAGGTGACTAGTTAACCAGGCCCTTCAATTAAAAACGTGAATGAAAATATATTTATTAAACTACGAGCCTGGACTTCTGGTTCCAAATTTACCCCTTTGAAGCTAACTTTGGATATGGCATCTACTCTCTCGAAGCCAGTTTCTTTCCTTATTAAATTTGTATCATGGATCCTTCTTCAGAGCAATAAATGAGATGCTGATGTATGCGAAAATACTTTTTAAACTGTAAGATATTTACAAGTGTTAGTCTTTGTTTTCTTCTATACTTTCTGTACTCTTTCTTCTTGGGTGGGAGAAGAAATTATTTACTATTGGATTAGCAGTTGTTTCTCTTTTTATCATCTTTCCTATTTGTATAATTTGAGTTGAGCCCTTTTGCTAATGATTTTCTTATATAAACACTGGAGAACAAGCGTTATTTCCATGTAGACAGAAATATTTTTTAGATTTTTTTTTTTTAAAGATTTTATTTATTGTTTTTGACAGAGAGAGAGAGAGAGATACAGAGTCAGAGACAGACAGAGGGGGAGGGCCCAGAACAGTCTCCATAGTTGCACATCATTGGTTTTTCCACATAGTTTCATTCCACAGGTGGGCTTGGGGCTGCACAGGGCAGGAACTGGGTCGGGGTCTCGCCCCAGTGAGAACTGAAATGGGGGCACTCCCCAGTTCAGCATGTGGGTCCGCACGGGCCGGGGCCGGGATTCGATCCTCAGTCCCTGGGGCTGCAAAGTGAGCGCCTAACCCACTGAGCCATCCTGGCTTCCCTAGATTTTTTTTTTTTAGGCCAGTGCAATCTAGACTCATTTTTATAGTAAACTATCTAGATTGATCAGATTACTCTTCAGCTCACAAAAACCTTTTGCTTAGTATACAAAAATTATAGTTTCATTTGGAGTGAATAGAGAAGAGTCATATGACAAATTCTAATATAAGAAAAGTTCTTCTTGTACCTTAGTCAAAAAGCATTATTAAATGTCTGTGTTATTTTATGCTTAAGGAGCATTTCAATGAAATTAACTAAACAGGTCGTATAATTTAGCTCTGAGGTATTATGAGTATGTTTAGCTTAAACTTGAAAGCTTACACTCGAAACAACAATGGGAATGTTTTAAGTATGCTTTTTTGTCTGTGACGTAGGTGATGAGCTGCCTGGTGTAGAAGCAGAAGTCATTGGTAGGCTGACGTGGTCATTTTGCACAGACACTCATGTCTGTAGAATATGGTTTTGGAAAATGAGAATTTCGCTTGGACTTAATTTAGGAAAGGAAAATGATTAATTTCATCATCTTAAAATGCTATAAAAATCTTCAAAACTTTAGTAAACTTATATTACTTTGGCTTTGGTTAGAAATACTTTATAGCTTTTTTTCTAAAACACAATTGTAGTCCATGAAGTTTGGTGTTTTGTGTTTGTGATTTACATGTATTTTTATTAAGCCTCTAAAAAATTGAATTTTTCTACAACACTCTTACTCCATTTTAATATAAGAACAAAATATGTCCTGGTGTAACCACACATGATTTCTGGGAAAAGAAATCCTACAATCACAGTGGCTTTTCAGATCCACTAATGATTTACCTGCTTCAAAGAATGTGAAGTGTGCATTGGAGAGAATATTTTATTAACTTAATACTGTATGTTTTGATAGCTGACCTCTTGAGGTTTTAGAAAGGTTATTTAGAGAATGTCATCCTTCAGTTGACACAAAGATAGCACTCTTTAGGCTCCTGGGGTGTCGCACCATGGGTAAAGCTGCTTCAGTACCATTTCTATACTGTGAGCTAATAAAATAATTAGTTACCCCCCCCCCCCCCACACACACACACACCCCACCTCCCAACAAATAACATCATTGCAGGCATAGGATAATTATACACCTTCACATTCAAAAGGGGAGAAATAAGAGAAACATGGGGTCTCTAGCATTTCAGAAATCCAGCCACACACATGGCTGCCACTTTCTTGCTTAGGGCCCCATCCTGCTGCCTGGTAATTACTTGCAGCTGCTCTCCACTGAGCTCTCTGGTTCTTGATTTGGCCCCAGGACTTCTTCCGAAAGAATAATAAGCTGCAACCCAGGAGTCTTCTCAGACTGCTTCCGGCTTCCTGCCAGTAAAAGGTAGGGAGCCCAAAGACCTCTTCTTGTTTGGTATTATTTCTGTCCTATTTAGTCCAAATGGTGATATTTCCACCAGAGCAGTCCTCTTAAAAATGGGTTTCTGTGAATCTTTTGGGGGTTCATGTTATTAGAAAAAATAACGTTACATTTCTTTGAAAGAAAACCTTTTCTACCTTCGATTCCCTGTAAAACTACTATGGGCAATGCCTAAGATTTCTGAAAGTCCTGTTGTTTAATAGAATTTGTGAGGAACACTCTTAAAGCTCCTTAAAGGGCCTTTTGTCTTTCTGAAAAATTCTCCAAGGCATCTTCTTAGATCTTTTCTGAGCTCTCAACAAAAGATTTTACAATAAAGCGGTTGTCTTCATCTTTAAACCATGTTTCCTGCCATGCTTGCTAACGATAAATATTGATTAGCACTTACATGTCTAACCTAAGATAAATTTAGTTGTTACTTCAGGATTTTGTACATACAAAATGCTTTTGCAATATGTTTCCTAGACATAATCACTAGATGTATTCTATTATGACCACTCTACATGCTCACCTGTTGTAATCTTATTTACTTCCAACCCCTTCAGGAACATTTTTCAATCTTACCTCTCAGTAGTTCAGTTGTGAATTTTCAGCTCGTATATACTAAAATATTTGAAACTAAACTCATCATTCAAAGTTGTCACCTGACTCCTGTTTCTTGCTCTGTTTTTTAAGGTACAGGATTCTCTGTGTCCATTACATCAAATTTGTTCATTACATGTTGTTATACTACCATAGCTTGCTGATGTTTGTCTGAGCAGTTCTGTGATACTTACCAAAATTTCCAGCTGTAATTGTGAGCTTTATAATTTCTTAACTGTGGTGTCATGTCAGCATTTGCTTTATATATTTTGAGGTTATGGTATATCTTCCCGGTAAATTGATCCTCTTTGCTGCTGGTAATACTTTTTGCCTTCAAGTTTATTTTGTCATGTTAATACTGCTAGGTGAGCTTTTTTTTCTCCCTTTTTGTTAGTATTTTTTTCTTTCCAATCATTATGGGGTTATTTTCTTTTTTTCATTTTTTTATTTTTATAAAACATAAAGCTAGATTTGGTTTTTTGATTGATAATAAGTAAAATCCATGATTGAGATAATGATTATGTGCTCAGGTCACACAATTTATGCTTCGCAGGATGACTTATTGAAACGGTCTGATCGTAGAGAACCCATTTTTAAATACACTAAATTTTTCTGATTGAATTAATGACCTTAAAGTTAGTTTTATTCAATAGGTAATTTTTAGTTGGATTCATAGAACTTTAGAAAATTTCTAAATTTAATCTAAAAGATTATATGTCTGATAAAAAATAGAAAATATCTTTGCCTTAGAAGGATATTCACCTTCTTCCTTTGTTTTTCTAAATTTGTCTTTTTTTAACCTTTTACTTTTCTGAGAAATGAGAGTCCACTTAGCATGGTTGAGCTGAATATCCCCAAAAGGTTTCCATGGGTAAATAGTCTTGTCTCAAGAGACAGATATTAACAAATGAAACAACTGGGGTAATAAAAGCAGAAAAGAAAGCTATATCCGAGATATTGCTGATTGTCAAAATCATATACAGTGTTCCCTCGCCACTTCGCGCTTCATGTTTTGCGGCCTCAGTGCTTCGCGGGTTTTCCCAAAATATTCATCAAAAAATAAAAATGAAAAAATACCACCATGTCGGCAGCCACATGGCGGAAAGGAGCGTTGTTTCATGTTGATGCGCGAGAGAGAAGGATCCCTGCCTGTCAAACAAAGAGATGAGGTGACTCAGAGTCCATCCCACGGGCTCTCATAAAGGCGCGGGATTGGTTTCCGGTGCGACATCGACCCATGAGAGTACGAGTGGATTTATCCCTGTGAGCTGATTGTCTGCGCAGCATCGCAGCCTCACCTAGCATCTTCTCTTGTATCTCGCCAGTCTTGTCCATGATGTTGACTGTCTCGCATACTGTATTGTAGTGTTGTGTTGGCGATAACTTGTTTTGTTTAAGCGATCACTTTTTTTATTAATTAAGCCCTTATAATGCCACCTAAGCGCTGTGCCCTTGTGAAAGCTTCCTCCGGGGCGCCCAAGAGGAAGAAGATGATGACCATCAGCGAAAAAGTGAAACTTTTAGATAGGATCAAAGAGGGCAGAAGTTATGCATCTGTGGCACGCCATGACGGGGTGAATGAATCTACAGTGCGGTCCATCAAGAAAGAGGAAGCAAACATCCACAAAACTGCTTACATATTTAAAACATTCTTGTACCCGCATACACGAAAATTCCTAGGGGCAAATCCTACTTCGCGGTTTTTCAGCTGTCGCGGAAGGTTCTGGTCCCCATTAACCGCGAAAAACGAGGGATCGCTGTAATTTGAAAGAGTAGTTAAAACCTTTTTTTTTTTTTTTTATCTTCAGTGCATATTTATTTCTATTTTACTTTTGACAGATAGAGAGAGAGACAGAGACAGAGACAGCTAGAGAACCGAACTGTGGGAACTCCCCAGTTCAGCATGTGGGCCCTGCCTGGGCCGGAGCCGGGATTCGATCCTCGGTCCTCGTGGCCTCAAAGCGAGCGCTCAACCCGCTGAGCTGTCCCGGCTTTTCCCCAGTTAAAACCTTTTTTAAAGCTGAAATGGAAATTTTCATCCTGTGGCATGGCCAGACTAGGTCAGGACTAAGTTAGCATCTACGTACCAACGTAGGAAGTTGTTCATAGAAAAAAATAGGTAAATTGGTTGTTTTGGCACATTTTTAAAATGTCATGTGTTTGAACTTACTTTGTAATGGATTGGGTGAGTATTTGAGAAGTACTTTAGAACTTAAAAGCATAGTTGAATTGGGTACAATATTTATAAAATTGAGAAGAGAAAGGGAAAACAATGGCTATTTAGAGGGATGAGTACACATGGTGTCTTATATAGAACTCCAAGGGCAACTGTGATGGCTGGAAGTTTGAGATAAAAACACAAAGATGTCTAGAAGACTCTGGTAAGGAGTGGGATCAAAGAGCAAGGGTAGAAGCAGGCGGAAGGACACAGGACATTTTTCTTTGGACAGTGCTGGAGTGCTTGTGCCTCTATTGTATTGTTCAACCAGTGCCTGTGCAGCAGAGGTGAATTAGCCCAGTTTAATATTCCAGATCTATAAAAGCCAACTGAAGATGAATTACCAGAAAAATAGAATGAAAAGGTCTAGAGACTGATGTCACAAATATCAAGGAAGGAGTTCTAAAAGAAATTTCTAGGTGTCATATTACTACTACTGGCAGGCCACATAAGATAAAAGTGTCCATTTGATTGAGCAACTTAGAAGTCATTGGTGAGTTTGTCGGTGGCAGTGTCCTGAGAGGTTTGGGGCAGATGTTAGATATTAGTAGTCCAAGGCGGGACTTGGAGGTAAGGAATACCCATAGCAGAAGGACACACTGTATGTAGCTAGAAAAGACCACAAGGTCAGGAAGAAACAGTTTCAGAGTTCCTGGAGGAAACAAAGGTTCAAGTCAGTATAACCATTTTCTTAGATAATATATGAAACAGATAAAGCTATTCATAATAAACATAAGAGTTACAGAAAAAAAGTAATTAAAAAAATGACACATGCAGTTATTGCTGACGTTTTTACTGCAGCAATTCCAAAACTTGTGGTTACTCAAAAAAGCCTGTCTGCTGAACAAGGCTCCATGCATTTATTAGCTCTCTTACCTAAGTAGGCTAACTAACCATTTTTGTATTTGTTTCCTAATCTGTAAAATAGATTTTTATAGTAGTTGCAGAGATTAAAGGAGATAGCAGTTCAGCTCCTGGCACTGGGTAGATGTTTGAATAAATTATATTATCCTCAGTGGTGATGTAATAGTGGGTCATAATAATATTTAAGTCTTGAATCAATTCTTAGCTTTAGAAAATATAAAATAAGCTTTTAAATTAGTGCTGCAGGGGAATCTGGGATGGCTCAGTGGATTGAGAGCTCACTTTGCAACCCCGGGGACCTAGGATCCCAGCCCATGCGGACCCATGTGCTGAACTGGGGTGTGCTTCCAATGCAGGAGGTCCCCAGTTGAGTTCATTTTAATTCTTAAAATCCTAATTTAAAAGTTAGTTCATTTAATGCATTCTTGCTTTTTAAATTTTAGTCAGATTATTCTATTAACTTTGTCTCTTTTTTAAAGTTTGAGTGGCATAGTCTTTTTTTTTTCCTAAAGAGATTCATTGATATTGACCTAGTATTGGATGATATGGGAATGAAACTTGCTTAATTCTAATTAACATGTTGCTTACTTAACACTGATTGCTCATATAAATAGAAATCTTGACGTGCTTATGTGGTTAAGAGTCAGAACTTGTGAGTGTTGGTTCTGCTACAAACTTCCTTTGTGGCTTTGAGGAAAAAACAACTACAAAGACTTGGTGTTCAAACATACACAAAATAGTTTACCAGGACATTGGATGAAAGGCAGAGGTGTTTTGTTTTTTTTCTTTCATTTAAAATTCTTTATTTTAAATTAATTTTATTTTATTCGATTTGGTAAAATGATTGAAAAGCAAAAAGATGGTGGGGGTTATCCTTTTTATTAGTGGAAAAAGCATGGGCACCAGAATCAAACAGGAGAGATGTGGACACCTGCCACCACTCTCTGTATTCTTGGGTAAGGTTTTAACAACATTGATGCTTGGTTTGTCCATCTGCAAACTGGTTTTTATAACAGCTAGGTATTTATTGACATGTGCCAGGCATTTTGCTAAACAGTTTAGACACATTGCATTTAGTTAATATAACATTTTATGATAAATATTATTTTCTCTTCATTTTACAGGTGAGAAGTTGGGGTACAGAAAAGTAGGTAACTTGATCAAGGTCACATAACTAAACTAAATTCAGTGTGTTAAAAAGTGTTAGAGGGGAAGCAGGGATGGCTTAGTGGGTTAAGCACTCGCTTTGCATCCCCGGGGACCTAGGATCGAATACCGGCCCCAGCCCATGAGGACCGATATGCTGAACTGGGGAGTGCCCCCAGTTAAGTTCTCACCGGGCTGAGACCCCAGCCCAGTTCCTGCCCTGTGCAGCCCCGCGCCCACCTGTGGGATGAAACTGTGTAGAAAAGCCAATGATAAGCAACTATGGAGACTGCTCTGGGCCCTCCCCCTTCTCTCTGTCTCTTTATCTCTATCTCTCTGTCAAAAACAATAAAAATAAATCTTTAAAAAAAATAAGTGTTAGAGATAGTGTATATAAGCATTACCAATCTTTGAGGAAATGTTCAATAAGATGTATTATTGTTGGAGCTGTTATAAAAGAAACCCAAATACATTCAGATCAGATGTAGTTTGTAAATTAATCTGTGAGCTGTAGATTAGATAATATTTTAGATGTCTATTCTCTAATTCTGATTTCAAAAATTTAAGGTGTTATTGCAATATAACAACTTTAGGATAGGCAACCATGTCTTTAATTTTCTTTTATATTCCATAGCTCTTAGAATAATATAAATTTGAGAAAATAATATGCATTTGATAAATACTTATTGATAGTTATGAATTTTTCTTGACATGTGGAGATATTTATAAATTAAAAATGGCCATTTACAGAAAACTATTTTATTTTCTCTAACTGCTTATTCTTTCATTCTATTTTTTTTTTTTAAGTTGCCAATGAAGGGTAATTTTATGATTTTCATTCAAAGAGTCTTTTGTCTTTATACTGGTATAAGAAAAAAAAAACAAGAAAGCTGTAGAGAAGGCTGACCTTTCAAGAATTTTTGTGTGGGGAATTACTAATGCATGAAAGTCCATAAAGTATTTTTCTCCATTTAATTTTTTGTGTATTTTCAACAAGCTGTACTTATAGTTAGTAAAAGTGGTCAAGTTTTTTTTTTATATGAAGACAAATTCTATTCTAATAAACTTAGAGTTCATAGGATGTGATGAGTCTAAATTCAACCCTAAATCCATTGTATTTTAATAAAGATTGTCTAGTCTATTTATTGCTCAATTTACCTCAAAACATTCTTTGAGGATTACAAATTTGAACCCCATAATGCATATCCTAGTTTTAAGAAATAACATGTATGGTTTTATTCTGATTATAAAGTAATATATCTGTGAATGATGCTGACATACCAATAAACCTTTCTTTATTAAAATATAGTTCTGTGCTATTTTGTCAAATAATCAAGTATTTACATTTGGAGCAAATTTCTTTCTTAAAAAGAAACTTAAAATTCTTGTGTTTCATCATAGACATTACTTGTATACAACTGAAAAATGGGAAGAAAAGATTGTCAAATGCACAAGAATGAGATATTTTTTCTTTCTTCATTATCTTCCTGTGCTTGGTGAGGATTTTTTTTTCTTTCTTTCTAGGCTCTTTGGAGCTAAGAGGGTCTACTTTGAATCTTGTCTTTTTGTTCACTATTGTATCCAAGGGCCTGGAGCAGTGTGCTTGGGTCATAGTAGATCTCAAATATTTGTTGAGTGAGAGAATAAAGGGTCTCTTGTACTAATCTGGGCATCTTTGTTATTCATCTTGCCTTTTTTACTTCCCCAATACATTGTGAGATTTAGCCATTATTCATTAGAATTTGCTTCATCAACTGAACTCTGTATTATAGTATGCTGTTATTTATAGTTACATCTGTGCCTTTGTGATCATAAGAAGAAAAGAACTTATAGACTGGGAAAACAATGTAGTCCAAAAAGGGCAACTCTATAGAGAAGATGAATAGATTAGTGGTTGCCTGGCCTTGGGGATGGAGATGAGAACACAGAATGGCTGCAAATGGGCAAGAGGGATCTTTTTTGGGTGAAAAGTCTTTTAAAGTTGGGTTGTGTTTGTGATTGCTCTACAACTTTGTACATTTACAAAAAATCATTGAATTGTTAAAGTGAGTGAATTTTATGGTATATAATCTGAACCTCAGTAAAGCTGTTTAAAAAAATAAAACCATGTTGGGACTTTAATTTTTTTTCTTTTCTTTGCTAATTGGAAAACTAGGATGTGATATTGTAAAATATTTTATTTCATATTTTGGATATGACTTTTTGCTATATATAAATGACTGATTTACCTAAAACCAGTTTTTCTGCATAGTATTTCAGGAATGAGAAATGCTAATTTTTATTCTGTAGTGACGTACTCTCCTTTGTGATAATCAATTTGAAATTTATAAGGCTCCTAATATAAAACATCTTGTTTCATCTATTTCCTTACCCTCTTTTATGCACAGTTAGGATATTTCCAAAGCTATAAAAGTTAATAGGTGTAATTATTCCACGTTGCTGATAGTTTGTTTACACTAAGTTATAATGTTAAAATACACTATTTTTTTCTACTGCCTTTTTAAAAGATTAATTTATCTCAATAGTTTTGTTTTCATTTTTTAAAGCAAATTGTAGACCATCCCTGTGTAGTCTATGCTCTTTTCTGCTTTGTTTTGTTTTGGTTAGGAGATGGTTTATGTTTTAAATTTTTTTGTGTGGAGGAAAACTTTTTCCATGAAGTGGTATTCTTATGTAAAGTTTTGTATATTCTTAAAGATATCCTGTTTGTGTATTCTCCAAGGGAATATACCTCCTTTAAATTTTTGATTATATCCTAAACAATTATTTATGAAAGCTCTCCCACAAGTCTAATAAAGGCCATGTAAGTTAAAGATCTAATAAGTTTATTAAGACCAGTTAACTCTAAAGTCTAACAGTATCAAGCACTGGCAAAGATATGAGGACCTAGAGACATTGTGGTAATTAAAAAGGCACTTAGAATTTAAGAATTAATTGAGGCGGTTTGATTGTGGCTTGAACCTATTAGATGATAATAATCATTGTTATAATTGATATATAGTGCTTGTTGACTATCAGACACTGTTATAAAGGTTTTTCTTATAGCAGCTTATTTAATTCTCACAATAACTCAGTGAAGTAAGGACAGTTACCAATCTCCTTTAAAACAAGGAAAATAAGTCACAGAAGTCACCCAAGGTCACCCAGCTCAACAAACACAGGAAGACATTGCTAATAATCACTATACCATAATGAAAGGACTGCTTTCCTTTTCTTTTTTCAAAAGAAAAAAATTCTTCATCCTGAAAGGATTAGGAAGTACTTGGAATGAGGAAATGACAATTACTACTTTACTGCTAGAAAGAAAAATATGTCCTTCTATTTATTTTTATTTCTTCCTTGTTTCCATTTGTTATTTTTGTTATAGATTTATATTTTGTTATTTTTCATTGTTATTTTTATGAATTAAAAGCATTAGTCTGATTACTAATGCATTTTTATAGAATACTAGGCTGGTAGTTCAGTGTTATTTGAATTTAAATCTTTTAGCAGAATTTCTTTAATGTGTTTGATACTTAAACCAGTTATCTGGCTTGTTTAAACATTTTTGTGGGCAATCTTCAAGCTTTATGTGCAGCTTAAAAGATATGGAGTATAAATGTACTTCACATTTCTATGTACCTTTTGAGAAATCTGTATCCTTGTAACTCAAAACATGAACTATAATTTCACAGTATGCATAGCATTCATTGTTGATTACTTGATAAGTATCAGTATGAATAAGCAAAGAATATTTTAGTAACTTGATCTCTGTTGAATTAAGCTCATGATTTTAAAACTTTTAATTGATTTAAAAACCAAAAAGTTATAAAGATTTTAAGCTTATTATACAATAAATTATTTCTCACAGTGTGGATATGTTTTTGAGGAAAAGGTCAGGTATTGTTTTTTTCTTAAATCATTCATTCTCTCTTTTTTGTTTTTATTATATTTTATTTTTTAGGATTTTGGCTCCCAACAGTAATTATCAAGATGTTGAAACCCTTTATAACTTCCTAATCAAGTATGAGGTATGAAAAATATTTTTAAATGTTTACCATATTTCCACTGTAGACAAATTTCAATATAAATAAGCGTGGTAGAGTTTTAAAATGTAATGGGGTGCTGTTTAATTGACATTTGCTTTAAATTCTTGAATGCTGCAAAAGTTTGCCAGTGAAATACTCAATTTTTTTTTTTGTTCTCTAAGTAAAAACATATAGCAGAGTCCTAAAATAATACACTTCTACAACACAGAATTATTTGTCACTAGAGGTACTGTTGCCATTTTCAGCAGGTTATTTCTTAATTGTGTGGAACATTACAGGTTGTTTAACATCCTTGCTTCTCAGATACTGCATGCCAGTAGCTCCTGCAGTCATTGTGACAATCAAACACATCCTACCACTCCACCCAACTCATGGACCCAGATGTCCCCAGGGGGTGGTGGGGGGAGAAACACCTCTCCTAGGGAACCACTGATTACTGAAAAGGAAAGCTGTAGTTTAGTTTCCCCAACAGCAGCATCGCCAGACCCTGTCGAGTCGGAGCTTTGGTGGAGCCCCATGTATTCTGTAAAGTATCCTCCATGCTTTCCTCATCCTTGCTGATCCAAGGAAAGTGTTCTGTTGTTCTTCAGTTGCCCACATTTTCCGTATATTCTTTCTTCTCAAGTGTGTGTATTTAATTTTTTAAATGCTCTACATGAAAGAATATGATGTATATTCAGGTCTCACATTTCTTGTGGCGTCAAACTCCTTTAAGTATATTTCTTCACTTTTATTTCTTGTTTGCTCTTTATCTTTTTGTATGTCACATGTGACATTAAGAACCTGGGGAATAAGAACACAGACTCTGAGGTCAAAGTACTTGTGATTGATTGAATGTTATATGTTCCTAAAAGAGTTATTTCATTCTCTTTCTGTCAGTTTCTTCATCTGTAAAATGGGAATGACATCAGTAGATAAGTTATATATTCTTTAAAGACTAAATAATATTTACAAAATGCTCCAAACAAATACCACACACAGAATAAGTGTTCAGCAGGTGTTACCTTTTTTTTTTTTTAAGGAAACAGTAATATTTGTGTGCATTTTTAAAAATCAGCCTTAAAACTGTATGACCACATTATGTGATTAAGAGAATTTCCTCTTTTGAGATGATTCTTATAATTATTTATTGTACTTTCTGAATTTTAAATAGAGTTATGAATTCTAACAATAAAAAATATATTTGTGGAAATAATAGGACAATTTAAAAATCATATATCCTAGAAAAATCTGAGACATGGGTCTCTTTTTAGTGCTTTCTATCACTGAGAATATTGAGAGAAAATAACTAATTATTTATAAAAATTTGTGGAATTGATTCCTAGATTTTTTAAATTATTTCTTTGAGCAGAACTTCCTTCCCTATATTAATTACTACATTGGAGATATTTGTCTTATATCATAAACAGTGATAGGACTACCTAAATTTTTAAAGATGTTTTGCTATTTTTATATTTAACTTTGCCTTTTGTTCTTGAATTTTTAAGAATTAAAAATAATATAGATGTTTCTTGTTTGGCATTTATTGTACAAAATGAATGACACCAGTTCCACAATCCACATTATAGTCATAACTCTAATGTTTACTGACAAAGGCATCTTTTAACTACTTGCTCCCTAGGAATTAAAATTATGTACTTGAGCTTAGAAATAATATTTAACAATGTAATTTAAAATATTGCAATATGAGTCATTAAAAATGTCTTGAATCAAAATGAATGAATATGATGAAATATATACTTCATGCCAGAACCTCTGATATAGGCCATGAATTTGTATTTAGCGTTCTCTTCTAGTAATAAATTATCTGCCTGCTTATTAGTAAGTCATCTGTGACCTGGAGCCACATCATCCTTACACACCAGCAGTATTCTGGGAGAGGTGTCTTAAGTGTTTGTGGATGATTGTTTTTAAAACTAAAGAGTCATCTAAACTCTCATTTTTCTAAAAATCTAAAGGCTTAAGAAACTTTTGCTAATCAGCGGAAAAAAGATTATTCTTTTCATCCTCTGATCAGACATCTGTGGTGTTGTTGACACTTGATGGCCTAAAATGGATATATTATAGGTCCTGACATGTTGGTGCAATAGATAGAAGACGTAGGAATTGGATGGTTGATAGTTTAAATGTGTATCTTAGGAAATTTTTAGAAAATTCTTTTAATATCATAAAGTACCTAAAAAGTTATGATAAACTCAATACTAATTTCATATACTTACTAAGTATATTAAATATTATAATTAAATAACATCAAAGATATAATACTAATTGGAATTAAAAAATTTAGGATTATATACATTTAAAATGCTATATTTTTAAACTATATTTTTAAACCTTCAGTGCCTGAGACGTTTTCTACACAAATATGGTAAATTTCTTAGGAAAATACTGAAGAAGCTCAGGGAATTTTTGGTGATAAGCAATACCCTACACTCTATAGAAAACTTTGATGATGTGAATCTTTATAGTAGTATTGATTAAATCTGAGTGGAAACATTTTTTCCCATCAAAAACTTAATACCAGCTAGTGATACTTTATATATATATTTTATTTTATTTTTTACTTAATGCTACCGTTTAAAGACTTATTTTTATTGTTTTTGACAGAGAGAGAGAGAGAAAGAGAGAGAGAGAGAGAGACATACAGAGAGAGATACAGAGGCAGAGAGAAGGGGGAGGGCCCAGAACAGTCTTCATAGTTGCACATCATCAGTTTTTCCACATAGTTTCATTCCACAGGTGGGCGCGGGGCTGCACAGGGCAGGAACTGGGCCAGGGTCTCACCCCAGTGAGAACTGAACTGGGGGCACTCCCCAGTTCAGCATATGGGTCCACACGGGCCGGGGCCGGGATTAGATCCTTGGTCCCTGGCACTGCAAAGTGAGCACCTAACCCACTGAGCCATCCGGCTTCCCCATATATATTTTTAAAAAGAAGAAAAGTGAGTAAAAGATAAGTCACATGCAGTTTTCTTTCACTAATTCAGAATTCTGAAAATTTAGGCATTTCACTATCTGGTAAAGAACAATTTTCTCTACCAATTTCCAGATTCTTTCCTTCACATAGTAGAATACGCCAAACTAGTAGTGAGCCTCAAGAAACACAGACATTCACTGTCCCCCACGTGTGCCACAAGTAGGTTTTGTATGATGAAGGGATTTTATATTTTTAGTATTGTCTCTGAATTAGAATAGAAACTTAAAACATAGTAGTTTGAATTTTTAGACTTCAGTAGTCTGAAAGACATATGTCTTCAGAAAATGCCTATGAATCATACTTTTCCCTAGATAGACAGATGTTTCCACATAGATTATAGTCCTCACATATAAATCCAGGTGAAGGTTATTCAGTAGTAACTTTTGGAAGAGTTAGCCATAGTGGTCAAATATTGTTAAAGTTGAATATTTGACTTTTCCTTTCAGCTGGGATTATTTTTAATGTTCAGGATATAAACAAGGTGTGACTATTTCTGGTTATAGTATTCAGCCTACTAGACTCCAAACCTATTATACTCCAGCATTTTTAGTAGAGTCATTTAAAAAAATTTTTTTACAGTTTATTTATTTTTCTTAAATAATGAATATTAGAAATCTTTTAAGAGATGAGGCTAATTGAAGCATGAATATGTTGGTAAAAGCCAGTAATAGTAAAATTTGGTGTTTCGTGGAGTGCATGTGTTTTTCCTGCCCATTGGATCTACACAGTGATTGCTTTGTTGAGATTCTCACTAAACCTAAGCCTATCTTCTTGTTCTATGAACAGATTAGCTTGTAACAGTAGGAATAGTATTTTTACACATAGTTCAGCGTTAGCATTATGGTCACTGAACTTTCGAATTGCTGCTGCTCTGTCCTTTTTATGCAAACACTAGAAACGACATTCTGCTTCCTCAGAAAATAGGCCACTCTAACTGTGCTTTTTCCATTCATTGGATTTAATATTCATTTTTAATAACTATATCTTGGTTCTTTTCAGGTAAATAAAAATGTCAGATTTACTGCCCAAGAACTTTATGATTGTGTTTCACAAGCTGAGTATCGGTAAGTCACACCCGAGTATAGGTATACTGTCGTAACAAGCTTTTGCCACATCCAGCACTACTTGGTGGTTGTGGTAAAGGGGTCTTTCTTATGTCTTCACTGCACTATGATTTATTTTTACCTTTATTACTATGAAGCATTTTATACATGCAAAAGAGCCATGTGTGTGTATGTATGTGTGTGTAACAGGTATAAGAGTTAAAGTGATTCTCTAGTTTTTTTGTCCTCAAGACTACTCTATATTTAAAAAAATTATTGAAGACTGTAAAGAGCTTTTGTTTATGTAGGTCATATCTGTCTATATTTACTATATTATAAGAACTGAGAAATTAAAAATATTTATTTAAGAATAACAATAGCTAATTAATTACATGTTAAGATAAGTAACATATTAAGTATGAACATAACTTCCCAAACAAAAAGTATTACAACAGTGGCATTGTACATCTTTTCAAATCTCTTAACATCTGGCTTAATAGAAGACAGCTGGATTCTCTTAGCTGTTTTTGCATTTCGTCTTTTTCAATAATCACATGGCATACTGCACTGGAAAACTACAGTATACTCTTGCCAGAATAAGAAAGCAAAGGGCAAATCATGTCCCAGACTTACTATGAAAATAGCTCTGACCTCTTTGAACTCACAGATCTTTTGAAAGAGGTTTGCATTCCCCATACCGTGTTTTGAAGAACAATTTCATAAAGAATACTTGTGCCTACCACTCATTTGACAAAATAGACCTTTACCTATTCCTATTTATGTGCTCTCTTCCAATCTCTCCCTAGTGATTTTCTGTTTATAATTCTTATTCTTATCCTAATGGTTTTACTAGGTATTATGTATCATTAAAAATATGTTGATTAACTTTACCTGTTTTTGAACTTCATGGTATCACACTATATATAATCTTTAAAATAAATTGGTTTATAGCATTCATGTGTAACAAGAAAGTACCGGTAGTAGTATACACATCTAATACATAGAAGTAGCAATACACAAATCTGATTCTTAAATACATACACAGATAATAGGTGTGAAATCCTCTAATCCTGGGCCCAGACAAATTCCTGAGAAGCAAAAACCTGTTTAACCCTTTCAATGTTGCCCTCTGTTTCCGTACCCCTTGCCTCCCACCCATATCCTTTTTTGAAGATTGAGATTCATCCATGTTGAGGCATGGAGCAGTAGTTCTGTTATAACAGGACATAGGCATCTCTAAATATCACTGCTGCACTGTGCAAAATCGTGCAATAAAAAACAGGGCTGGTGGGAAAAATGGGTCTGGGGCATATCACTCAAAAACTTAAGGGATACATTAAAAAATGAAAACGGCATCACATATTAAATGGCTAGGAAATAGAAGTACATAAATGCTATAATAAATCTGACACTTTACTGTGACAAAGAGCTAGAGTTGTGGTCACTGGAAAGGCTGCAGCTGGTGGGTTAGTATGATGTGCTGAAAGGAGGGCTGTCTGAAATTGGATGTCAAGGTGTAAACAGATGTGAATGAATATGCCTCATAACATACAGAAAGCTGCGGTAGCTGGTACTTGTTTGAAGTGTGCGTGATGTGTGTTGTGTATTCCTAAGCGCTGTGGGTAAGCTAGGTGCAGTTTTCTCTGTTCATCTAGCCATGTCTCACTGCTGAAATTGTGTAGAAGATAATGTGAAATCTGCATTAAGCTCAAATTGCTCTGTAGTATAGCAATGGTGTTGGAACAAATTTATGTGTTTAAAGCAATGCTGTTAGCAGAACTGTGTATTTTCACTGCTATGTGATATGCTACCGTATTACTAAATCATTGTTCATTTGCTCTTTATAATGTGCAGATGTACCTGTGTGGCTACAAAATTTTGTGAGCAGGAGCTGTGACTAAGTTAACTATCAAGGTGCTTCTGTTAAAACTCTAGATTGATAAATTTATTTGAACAAGACACTAAGAGTGATATTCTTACACAAATGTTATTAAGCAGCACAGCTATGAAAGTTGACTCACTAGATTCAAGTAAGTTTTCCAAGAAGATCTGGAGCCCATAATCTGCGGTAGCTGGGAATGAGAGTGATTTTTTTATGGTAGTCAACATTTAGACTATCAGTTATACTCTTATTTATAGATCTTTATAGCCAACTTACATTTAAAGGTTGTGCACATGAGATTTGTGTCAAAAATATAATGTCTATCAACCTTAGCCATGTTTTTGAAGGTGGAGAAAGTTCATCGCAGATAACTTGGAGAGCAGAGTCCCTTGCAGGATGGTTCCAATCAGATGTCTAAAATTATTTTGACTTCAGCTTACTGTTAGAATAGTTAGGAGGTTTCTGTTTTTTGCGGAGGTGGGGGGAGTAGGGAGGATGCAGTGATCAAAATGGAATGTTCAGAGTTAAAGTAGTTGTATCTCTTCTTCTCTTCTTTGTTTTCTTTCCATTTAGAGTGCCAAGGATTTGAACTATATTAACAAATTCCCTCTTATACCCAAAAGAAAGATTTTGAAATAAAATATATCTAATATCTCTAATGCATTGAAAAATAGCAATTGCTGTTCAGCAGGTTTTTGATTAATAGCTTTTAGATTTATTACTCTGTTGTTTTGTAATAATTTGCCGTATTTACAGTGAACGTTCTCTCCCATATTAGCCTCTGCTGTACTCCAAAGCTCACAATTTTCAAGTAAGCGGACAAAAGAGAGAGGTTCTTTTGATGTGAGTTATTCATGTTAGGCACAGGACCAAATGCAATAGATAAAAAGGTAGTAAAGCTTTCATGTGGCTCAGAGGTGAAAATAGAAGAATGATTTAACTTGTGTTTATGAGTAGCTGGCCACCTTTGGGAAGGAAAACAATTACTCAAATAGACTGAATTTGCCGATGTTTGTTTTTGATTTATAAAGTGTCACTTATGAAGGAGGATGTGCCCAATACCATATTTATTGAAATAGGGATGTAATTAAGTAGTTGAAAAATATAAAACTATTTTATAGGTTCTGATAAAGCCAGGAATTGGTTTCAGATTGAAGGTGACTTTGATCAAAAGTTGAATTTCATAACACAGCAGAACCTTGGTGTTCATGCCTAAAACCAGGGTTTTCTCTCTTCTGTAGTGTGTAGACGCTTGCACGTGACTTTTGCCTTGCCAATGTGTGTGCACATTTACCCTGAGTAGATGAGGAGTTTGCTGAGAAAATTCAGGATGGTAAATTAAAGAGATTATCAGATGGAGTACCACAGTGTTTTTGAGGTTCATCTCTACGTTGTAGCATGTGTCAGCACTTCATTTCTTTTTTCTGGCTGAATATTTCATTGTATGTATATACCATATTTTATTTATCTATTCATCTGTTGACAGACATTTGTGCTGTTTCCTCTTTTTGGCTACTGTGAATGGTGTTGCTATTTGTGTACAAGTATTTGTTTGAATTTTTTCAATTCTTTCCAATATGGGGGACGGGGGCATAATATACCTACAAATGGAATTCCTCAATCAGATGGTAATTCTGTGTTTAACTTTTTGAGGAACTTTTTTGTAGCAGCTGTACTCTTTTACCTTCTTACTAGCAGTGTGCGAGGGTTACAATTTCTCCACATCCTTGACATTTATCTTTTACTTTTTTGATTGTAGCTATTCTAATAAACGTGAAGTTTTCTCTCATTGTGATTTTGTTTTGTATTTCCTTAAAGACTACCGGTAATGATGTTGAGCATCTTTTCATGTGCTTGTTGGCCATTTGTTTACTCTCTGAAGAAATATCTGTTCAAGTCCTTTGCCCACTTTTAATTGGGTTGTTGAGTTATAAAAATTCTTTCTGAGGAATCTGGCTCTACATCCTTTCTGTGACCATGGGCTGTTACAAGGCTTTATCTCGCAGGCTCCACTGGGGGAAGCTGCCTTCCCCCTGCTGGATTTGATACACAGCCTGAGTACTGCAGTCTTCTGGATGGAGCCGCAGGCAGTGCTCAGCCATGCTCACACGTATACCTGCATTCCTAGCCCCGGCAACTTCGTTTGGAGGCCTCCTTATTGGGAGCTTTGGCTGAGGCTCTCTGCTGAGACCTCATTTTGGAGGCCTTGGCTAAGGTTTTTTTCTCCACATTGACTCATGCTTTTCTGCTCCTAGCTCCTCCTCTGAGCTGTGGTCTGAATGTTTGTGTCCCCACCAACAAAGTTCATATGTTGAAATTTTGCCCAGTGTGATGGTCTTACAAGGTGGGACCTTTGGGTGGTGATTAGGTCATGAGAGTGAAGCTCTCATGAATGGGATTAATGCTTTTATAAAAGAGGGCTCTTTGGGAAAGCCAGGCTGGCTCAGCAGGTTGAGCGCTCGTCTTGTAGTCCCGGGGTCCAAGGACTCATACACTGATCTGGGGTGTGCCCCCAGTTTGGTTCTCACCAGGGCAAGCTCCATGCCGGAGGCCCCTGGCCCGGTTCCCACCCTGCAAGGCCCACCCGCCCACCTATGAGATGGAACAATGTAGAAAACCAATGATGTGCAGTTATGGAGACTGCTCTGGGCCCTTCCCCTTCTCTCTCTGTCTTTGTTTCTGTCTCTGTCTCTGTCATTCTATGTCAAAAGCAATAAAAATAAATCTTTAAAAAGAGGGCTCTCACCAAAATATGACCATGGTGGTGCCTTGGTCTTGGACTTCCCAGCCTCCAGAACTGTAAGAAATAATTTTCTGTTGTTTATAAGCTCTTAGTCTGTGGTATTTTGTTATGGCCGCTGGAATGGACAAAAGCACCTCTCTTCTGTCCCTCCGCCCACCTGGGCCCATGTAGAGGGAGGAGTTTTAGTTCAGGGCTCCTCAGCAGTGAGACGATGCCCCATCTGCCGTGCATATCATCTGACCACTGCCTGGCGCCGTTCAGTACGGAAAAACGGAGCGCTAGGGAGATGGCACCTTTCATGTGGCCTCTTGTGTGCAATGTCACAGTAAATGAATAAGGTCTTGTTACTTACTTTGTTTGGCTTGTTCTTAAAAACCATCTTGGCACCTGGCAGCCAGCTTGACATGTTGTGTATTAGGGATCTTAAACCCTTATCCAGTATATAATTTGCATACATTTTCTCTCATTCTCTTAAGTTGTAATTTAACTTTCTTTTTTTTTTAAAGATTTATATTATTGATTTTTGACAGAGAGAGACAGAGACAGAGAGAGACAGAGAGAAGGGGGAGGGCCCAGAGCAGTCTCTATAGTTGACAGCATTAGTTTTCCATATAGTTTCACTCCACAGGTGGGTACAGGGCTGCGCAGGGCAGGAACTGGGCCGGGAGCCTCCCACATAGGTCCCGGCAAGAACTGAACTGGGGTCACACCCCAGTTAAGCATGTGGGTCCGCATGGGCCGGGGCCGGGATTTGATCCTCGGTCCTCAGGGCTTTAAAGCCAGTGCTTTACCTGCTGAGCCATCCCAGTTCTTCCTAATTTCTTGATAGTATTCCTTGATGCAAAAAATGTTTATTTTTGATGATGTCCAATTTATGTGTTTTTCTTTGTTGATCAGACTTTTGGCACCATATCTAAGAATCCATTGCTAAAGCTGAGTTTATAAAGGTTTACCCCAATTTTTTTCCTAAGAATTTTACAGTTTTAGCTCTGACTGGTCATTGATTCATTCTGAGTTAATTTTTGTATATGGTATGAAATAGGGGTCTAACTTCATTTGTTTGTACATGGATATCAAGTTGTCCTAGCACCATTTGTTGAAGAGATTATTCTTTTCCCATTGAATGGTCTTGGCTCCCTTGTTGAAAATCAGTTTACCTTATATGTAAGGGTTTATTTCTGGACTTTCAGTTTTATTTCATTGGTCCATATGTCTGTCTTTCTGCCACCATACTGTTTTGATTGAAGTTGCTTCATAGTAAGTTTTCAAAATTGGGAAGTATGAGTCTCCAAACATTATTTTTCATTTTCAAAATTTGGCTCTTTGCAGTCCCTTGCAAGTCTCTGTGATTTTTAGGATCAACTTTTCCCTTTTGCAAAAAAGATTGTTGGAATTTTAATAGGGATTGCATTGAATATGTAGATTGCTCTGGGGAATATTATTGTATTGTCTTACAGTCCATGAACATGGAAGCCATTAACTTAGGTCTTTGATTTCTTTTGACATTATTTTGTAGTTTTTAGTATACAAGTCTTTGGTTAAATTTTATTCCTAAGTATTTTAATCTTTTTCATGCAATTGTGGGTTCTGTGTTGAATGGAAGAGGTGAATGTGTAGCCATTCTTGTCTTGTTCCTGATTTTAGGGAAAAGTTTTCAGTCTTTCATCTTTGAGTATGATGTTAGCTATTACACACTGTTTTTGTATTAGGATTACATTGTATTCCATTTTCTTTCATTTGAGATACACATTGCAAATATGTAGAAAAATTCAGAGTTATAAAACAAATATCCATTGTAGACTTTCTTCATTGTACCTTAAATTTACTACTGCCATGCCAATTTGACAATATTAGCCATAAAAATGAGTCAGATAATTGCTGGAATTATTTTTTAATTGATTTGATAAAAATATCTAGCTATTTTGACCTATCTGATTTGGTCAAGCACATTTGATGCTTATTATATAGTAAGACATTTTAGAGAAACAGTGACAGTTTTGCAGAAATTTAATGAGCAACATAGAATTACAGAATTATTAATAGAAGCAGCCTCCAGTCTTGAGCTCTGTTCCAGAAAGGATTAGGAATTGGGGATTGTTCATTTTGGAAAGAAGAAATAGGATCACTGTAAGAGACAAAATATTTATACTATTGGAGGGAAAGGGATAATGACTTTTTGTTTTGTTTTAATTTAGGCAGCCTTGGGTCAGATATATATATATTTAGGCTCAATGTAAAAGGAAGAACTTTTGAGCAGTTAAGAGATGTTAAAATATGTAATGGGATGCCTCTCATTGTTGTATATGGTGGAATGACTCAGTAGAGATGTTGCAGAATAGCAGGCAAAGGTGTTTAGATGCTCCCATATTTAATATTCTGCCATTCTACATATAAGCCATAGGGAAAAGGAACTTAAGAATGCCTATCATTATAATCTAATATAGACCAACATACACAATGAAAAATACCCAATATTTTCCTCAGTTAGCATAACAACTTGCTATAGGAAACAGAATCTGCAGGAAACAGAATCTGTAGGTGATAATCCATTGTTAGAATGATGACTCACACAACTAAAGAAACCAAATGCCCCTAGGATGAAAAGAGAAGAAAGAGAAAAAAAGAAAAGACAGAAATCAACTCAAAGTCTAGTTACTAAAGGAGTTTTTGTTTGTTTGTTTGTTTGTTTGTTTAATATATATATATTTGGGATAAATAACCAAGAAAAGGAGTAAGGGCCTGCCCTTTTAGTTTCATTTTTAAGTTTGAAGAAAACATTTGTATCCCTCCCATTTGGGATCTCTTAGGGTCTTCCAAAAATCATTTTCTGAGTTGTTGTGAAAAACTGGCAGCAACATAACACTAGTTCTAAGCAATCTAAATATGGAAAATAAGACTAGAGTAACAGAAAGCCAAAAATCAGGTTTTAATCAGCTTCACAGATACCATACAGCTTCAGGAATGGAGGCTGCACAAAATATGGCCTGTTTACTTTTGTTGTCACTCCTACCTCTCATCCTGTTCCCTGAGTTCTGATTGTTTTCCTTTGTACCTTCCATCAGGGGTTCCGTGAGGAAGGGTGGGTGTGCAGTGGGGAGTGGTAACAAGCTGTCCTCCCCAACACCATGGAGATGGCTCAGCGTGATCTTAGAAGCCAAGGAAGTAATAACTGTAATTTATGTAATAAGAGTACCTGTCATTTCTTGAACTCCTAATGTGCCAAGAACTGTACTAGATTGCTGGGGGTTCTTCATAAACTATCTCCTGGTAGATTTAAATAGATTTTCATGAGAGTTGGACTCTGGACACTTGAGAGCCCAGCTAGGCTTCATTTTAGGTAAAATTGTGCATCGGCATGGCACATATTAGGCAGTACTCCTTGCTTCCCCACCTCCTGTCTGAAGTAATTAGTTAATATTCATTTGTTAACTGCTAGGTAAGTTATTTCAGCAATTCTTTTTAAGAGTCAAAGCTCTATCAGCTGCCTGTCCTCTGTCCAATGTGTCCTGACAGGAGGTGCATTCTTTTAATAACCTCAAGTCTACCTGTTCTTTAACTCCCAAGCTAACTAAGGTAACAAAAATGTGCGGTCTATTCCCCATCATTGCTTACTCCTTGGATTAGAACATTTTAACATCAGCCCATCTACTGCTGGCAGAGGGAGACCATGCAAAGGACTATTGTTAAGCATCCAATTTGCTTGTTGGCAACAAGTCTGCCACCGGAACCCATATTCCTGAATTCTAGAAATGCATCAAGATCTTCTCTATGTTGATTGTCTGAGAACATTCTATCAAGTGATTATCCTCCCATGTTGTTTTGTCTGTGCTAAGGAATCATTACTTTTTGTATTTTATCTCTCCAATATCAAACATACTTCAGATATCATTGTCATCCTGTTGCATTATGATTTTTTCACGTGTTGACCAGCTAGCTGCCTCGCAGTGATCTAAGGTTTCTTTGTCTCCTAGGGAAAAGCTAACCATCGGATGTCGCCAGCTGGTAGAGATGGAATGCACCATGCAGCAATGCAGTGCATCTGTGTACATGGAGGCCAGAAACAGGGGATGGTGTGAAGACATGCTCAACCGTAGGGCCTAAGATCTGACTTGTACCTTAGAAGGAATTGCATTTGTTTTCAGGAACAACAGAGGAGCTTTCATCCTTTTGAGCTAAACATGGAAGAATGTCTCTTAGGCACAAAAATGTGATTGCCTTTTAACTGACAGTCTCATTGAGTTTCTCTGAAAAGCCTAATGCATTTGGGATAAACGGTGGACTCAGCTCTTCTGAAGTTGGCAGTCCCTCCCTACCTCTACTGCTGATACTGAGCCAGTATGTCTAAGGAAAGGAGAGCCATCATCTTAGTGGCCTTAGGGCAGGAGCCCCTGTGGCATCTGAGGAAGGCACACAGCATTAGCATCTCTCTCAGCCCTCAGTATGGCTACCTGCCCATAGACACTCCCAAACTCTGAGAAAGAATTAGGACATGACCATGCTCACCACATTCCAGAAATGAACTCTCACCCTGGACTGTTTTATGATCAAAGTGTCTTCCATGTAGACCTGGTAAAGATAGTACACATCCCTTCCACTCCCCCCATGGCATTGAAGATAGAATTTTGACTTCAGCCCCAACTTGCCATGACAGCCTCTCTTCTTTCCCAGGCTTGTCACTTTCCAATGCATTTCGAACAAGAAGAGCAGGGAGACCCCGCTGCTGAGTTTCCCCTTAAATGTGAAGTAGCATGAATTTATGGGATGAGGTGGCAATGACCGATGTTTGCCCCTAATGTTAAACCAAGTGCTAACTTGACTTATTTAGTTACACAGCAAGTTGGAAAACCTTGTTTACTAAGGTGTATTATGCTTTTGTTAATATTAGATTGACTCTAATTTGGTATTCTGTTATCCATGTTAATTTATTTTTCTAAAAATAAATTATTTTTAGTAAGATTTTGCTTTTTTGTTTTACTTCCAAATTGCATTTCTGAACTGTGTACAAGGTATGATTATAAAAATGACACTGTCCGATAAAAGAGAAACTACTTAGGATGCTCACTAGTGGTCTGTGCACCACCCACTGAGCTCTGCGTTTGCGTAGGAAGCCACCTTCACCTGGGTCTCCCAGTGCTGTCCTATATGAACAGGGCAGCAGAATCTTCAAGAGCTGGCCTGGACAGATGATTTCAGGACAAGGGCTACTTCTCATTTTCTCCAAGGGTCATGTTCTACTAGCTAATTATTTTTGTTTGGTCAAGTACGTACAGTCACCTTGATTGTGAGGCGCAGATTCTCACTTCTAGCAGCTATACATGTGGGTGCGAAAACGTGTTGCTTTTACTTTTATTAATAGCTGCCTAGCCGCGAAGCATTGGCATAATGTGGCATTTGCGATGATGCTTTTTTCTTAATTCGGGTGGTCACCCCACAGTTGCTCTGCAGTCCCCCTGGTGGACCCCAGATTGACGTCCTGCCCAGCCCTGTTCTGGAGCTTCTCTCTCAGCCTCTTCCCTTTTCTTCTCCAGAAGCCAAACGTCCCCTCCCCACACCAGAACTTTGTTCAGGTCTTTATTTCATGACCGCTTCTGGTTATTGCTCATGAGTTCTCTCTCTTGCTTTGTTACCTCCTCTTTTTTTCTATCTTTTCAATATAGATTATTCTTGTTAGAAAATTTCTTTTCACTTTGATTACCTGCATTTCCACATATTTCACTTTTATTCATGTGAATTTTAATTTTATCTTAGTTGTATGTCTTCTAGTTTGGGCAGTTATTTGTCTGTTATTTCAACATTCTTTAAATTTTATTGGTATGGGAAGATCTTTTCTTCTAACTTTAGTCTTATTCTTCATTTTGATTTTAGTAACATTCTTTGAAAATTTGTTGGTGTGTTTCTTTGAAGTGTCAGTTGTTTTTTCTCTCTCTCCCTTCTTTGTTGCCTTCTTTCCTGCCCTTAAATTTTATTTAATTTTATACTTTTAATAGTCCATTGCAGGAGTTGAGAGTCCCCTTTCCTCCTACTCTACACTTTATTTTCTGGGTCCCCCTTCTGAAATAGAGTAACTCAGTTGACATAAGGATCATAAGCCCCGCCTTGCAAAATACATTTTTTTTATTTTTCCATTTTAATATTTTTTAATTTAACGGTAGTTAGTAGGCAATATTGCGTTAGTTTCAATTTATAATTTAGCTGTACAATTCAGTAATTTGACTTTAATATACCTTAGAATGTGATCACCATGCTAAGTCTTAGTGACCCTCTGTCACCATGCAGATAGCACAATATTATTAACTATATTCCCCCTTAACTTTTTCACTCATCCCGTCACCCCTCTCCCTGGCAACCATCAATATGATCTCTGATCCTATGAGTCTATTTTTGTTTTTCCTTTCTTGTTGTTTTTTTAGATCCCACATACAAGTGAATCCATAAAGTATTTGTCTTCCTCTGCTTTATTTCCCTTGGCATAATCTCCTCTAGGTCTATTCATGTTGTCGCAAATGACAAAATTTCATTTTTTAAATTTGAGTAGTAGTCTATTGTGTGTGTATATCTTCTTTATCCATTCACTTATTGAGGGACTCCTAGACTGCTTCTGCATCTTGGCTATTGTAAATAATACAGCAGTGAACGTATATATCTTTTCAAATTAGTGTTTTCAGTTTCTTCAGATAAATACCCAGAAGTAGAATTGTTGGGTTGTATTATAGATCTATTTCTAGTTTTTGGAGGGTTCTATGTTTTCATAGTGGCTGCAGCAACTTGTAGTCTCACCAACAGTGCACGAGAACTCTCTTTTCTCCACATTCTGGCCAGCATGTTGACGTTTTGATAATAGCTGTTCTGACTGGTGTAGGTGGGTAACTCATTGTGGTTTTGATTTGCATTTTCCTGATTAGTCATGAATATCTTTTCATGTCTATTGGCCATATATCTGTATGTCTTTGGAGAAATGTCTCCATGTTCTCTGCTCGTTTTTTGATCCAATTGTTTATTTTTATTGAGTTGTATGAGTTCCTTATATGAGGTGTGATAAAAGGAATGGTGAGTGTTTAAATTAAAAAATGTATTACAACAAAAGACACATTGCCATTAACCGTCCTCAAAATACTCCCCCTCGCATTGAACACTTACTCCATCGTTCTTGCCACTTTTGGAAGCAGTTGTGGAAGTCCTGTCTCTTGAGTGTCTTTAGTTGCACTGTTGTGGCTGCCTTGATGTCCTGAATTGATTCAGGTCACATGCTTATGGTGTGGCAATTTCCATCAAATAACATTACAGTATGTCCTCATCCACCTTATTCACATGATCAGATACCATGTCACTTCTGGATCTTCCTCTAAGTCAAAACATTTACCATGACAGGTAAATGTTTTGAATCAATTCAAGAAATTGAGGCACCATGATGGTACAGCTAAAGATACTCACAAAAGAGGA
>PVKE010010214.1:0-42993 GCA_004027555.1 Craseonycteris thonglongyai | reverse complement strand
GTGAGGTTGGATTTCAGTCCCAGGATATGGTCTATCCTTGAAAATGTTCCATGTGCACTAGAGTAAAATGTATAGCCCTTTGTTGTAGGATGGAATGATCTGTAAATGTCAATTATGTCCATTTCCTGCAATGTATCATTTAAAGCTGCAATCTCCTTATTTAGTTTCTGCTTGGATGATCTGCCCAATGTTGTCAGGGGGGTGTTTAGATCCCCTACTATAATTGTATTTTTGTCGAAGTCTCTTTTTAGATCTGTTAGTAGTTGCTTTATAAATTTTGCTGCTTCCTGATTTTGGGCATATATATTGATGAGTGTCATGTTTTCTTGTTGTATTGTCCCTTTTATCAAGATGTAATGACCATCTTTATGTCTTATTATTTTTTTAATCCTGATGTCTTTTTCATCAGAAATCAGTATGGCCACTCCAGCTTTTCTCTGACTGCCATTTGCCTGGAGTATTGTTTTCCATTCTTTTACCCTGAGTGTATGTTTGTCTGTGTGGCTGAGGTGTGTCTCTTGTAGGCAGCATATGATTGGATTTTGTTTTTTAATCCAGTCTGCTACCCTGTGCCTCTTTATTGGTGAATTGAGTCCATTTACATTCAGGGTGATGATTGATATATGAGGATGTCCTGTATCCATTTCTTCTTTCCTTTTTATTTTTTTGTTGTCCCAACTTTTCTCCATTTATTTTGATTTCTTGATTCAGGTCGGATAGCCTCCTTTAGTATTTCTTGTAGTGCCGGTTTTGAGCTGGAGAATTCCCTCAGCTTCTGTATATCTGTAAAGGCCTTAATTCCTCCTTCATATCTAAAGGTTAATTTTGCTGGATAGTTAATTCTTGGCTGGAAATTTCTCTCTTTTAATATTTTGAAGATTGGGCTCCACTCCCTCCTGGCTTGCAGAGTTTCTGCTGAGAAGTCTGTTGGCAGCCTGATAGGTTTTCCTTTGAAAGTTATGTTTTGTTTTTCCCTGGCAGCCTTGAGAATATTTTCTTTGTGATTGATTTTTGTCATCTTCAGAACAATGTGCCTTGGAGAAGATCTGCTAGGGTCTAGAAAGTTAGGGCTTCTGATTTCCTCTTGGATTTGGGGCTGTAATTCCTTCCACAGGTTAGGGAAATTTTCATCCACTATTTGTTTTTGAAGACTCTGAGAAGATTTCATCTCGCTTCCTTCTGGTACCCCTATTATTCTAATATTGTTCTTTCTGATGGAGTCAGAAAGTTCTTGTAGGGCTCTTTCATTTCTCTTGATTTTCCTTTCCCTTTCTTCTTCCCTCTGTGACATTTCCATGTTTCTATCTTCAATTTCACTCATCCTTTCCTCTATTTGGTCAGCCCTGTTTCCTATACTGGTCAGTTCTTTTTTTAGCTCTCCCATGATGCCTTTCATTTCAAGGAGTTCCTTTTGGTTCAGCTCTAGCTTCTCAATTTTGTTGGTAAAGTGCTCATTTTGCTCAGATAATTTCTTGTTGAGGTCATTTAACTGTGTCTGGGTACTTTGCCAGCATTGAGTGAGCTCTCTGAGTGTCTTGATTAATGCAGCCCTGAATTCTGTTTCACTTAGATTTGATTCCAAGTGTGCAAGGTCCTTCACTAAAGACTGCCTCTGATCTTCTGGAGGGGCTTTGGATTCTGAGGTGTGCATTGTGTTTGATGTGGTTCTTTTTGCTTTACGCATGAGTCTGTTTTCCCTCTGGGAGTTTGCCTATCAGATGGGCTTCTCTTTATTTTTTCTTTTGTGCTCAGTTGTGGGAGAAGGAGATTTTGGGAGAGGTTTGCGGGAAGCAGACAGCTTCTGTGTCCTGGGGCACTTCAGGTTGCTGTCATAGCTGTTAGATAGCAGGGTAGTAAAGGTGTGGCCAGGGGTGGGGGCATGTGAGTAGGAGCTAGGGTGGGCCTGAGACACAATAGCAGATTCCTCTTTCAGCAGGGGGTCTGGTGGTTCAGTGGGGGCAGGATCTCTGGTCTTTCCTCCTCCTGGCGCCCCTCCTTCAATTGTATCTGTAAGGCACTCCCGCAGGGCAGTACTTGGATGGGCTGGGGCTTGGCAGAGGCCCTGGTCGGCCGTGCAGTTCCGCGCACAGGCAATGACACCGCGGAGACCCGTAAGGCAGCCCAGTTGCGCGCGCGGTCCACAGCGCCCCAGAGGCCCGGTGGGCGAGACGCCAAAAGCCCAGCTGCGCATTCGTGAGCAGGGAGCAGCGCTGCAGCGGCCCGGTGGGCAGGGTGCCGAAAGCCGGTCCCACGCACAGGCAGCGGCACTGCGGGGTGGCCCGGTGGGCGGGGCACCGGAAGTCCGGTGTGCACACGCAGTGATGCGCAGCAGCCCAGTGGGTGGGGTGCCGAAAGCCCAGCCGCGCACTTCCGTGCAGGCAGAGTCACCGCAGCAGCCTGGTGAGTGGGGCACCAAAGGCCCAATTGCGCGCTGGCAAGCAAGCAGCAGTTTCGCTGCGGCCCGGTGGGCGGGGCACCGAAAGCCCAGTTCAACGCTGGCAGCGGTGCTGTGGAGGCCCGGTGGGTGGGGCGCTGAAAGCCCTGTGCACACAGGCCGTAGGTCGGGCGGCAGCCGCTCTATGCTCCCGGCTCTGTTGAGACCACCGGATTCACTCCAAGCACGTCCAATGCATCTGCTACTCTTAAAACATAATTTTCAGGTCCCTGCTAAAACTTTATGCCTGTGGTTTTTTTTTCTATAAACATAATAAGTATAGTTGTTTTATGATTTGCATATGATAATTCCAATAGTTGTATCTTTGTGTATCTATTTCTATTGTCTGGTCATTCTGCCTTTTATTTTTTTAACTTTTGGTTTCTGAGTTTCTGGTTTCTGAGTATGTCTAGATATCTTTTGCTATCTACTAATCATTGTATTTGAAAAATTGTAATAATTGAGGTCTAGGGTGAGGACATGTTCATTCTGAGAACATGTTCATTTGTTTTTGCTCTGTGCCTAATCCAGACGCCATCCAAGTTCAAGTCCTTAATCACCTACATGTGATAAAAGTAAGGTCACTGTGAGATTTTCTTCTGGTTCACCTTATTTTGAGCCTATGGCCCTATGGGGTCCAGATTAAAGAGAGGATGATTGATTGATTTTATTGGGTGACATTGGTTAGTAAAAATCACATAGGTTCCAAGTGTACAATTCTACAGTACTTCATCTATGTGTTGCATTGTGTGCTCACCACTCAGAGTCAATTTTTTCTGTTACCATATATTTGGCTCCCTCTCAAGAGGGGATGTTTTAATAGTATGCATTTTGATGGTTCTGGATTTTGACTTTTGTCACCCAAGCCTGGGAATTGGCTAGACTCAGTTTTCAAGTATTTCTTTTGTATCAACAAATGTTCTTAGGACAAAGGTATTTGAGTGCTGGGCTTATCTATCTGGGTTCTTATCTAAATTTGAACCCAGAAATTTCTCACTCTTTTGTTTATTTCTTGATGCTTTAAAAAAAGTTTATCCAACTTTCTCGTTGTCCCCAGTGTATGGGTTGGCCCTAATTACCTTACCTTCTATACCAGAAGTGGGAATTCTGTTTCCTGTTTGGCTTGGACCACGAAATTGCAAAGGACAGAACTTGAATTTAGCTCTTAGTTGTGATTCATATATTAAAAGATCTCTCTAGGCAGTGTATGTGGACTTCTAGATGGAGAGGCCCACTCAGAAGGAGAGACCAAAGCCCCCTTTCAGCTTCCTACCAGGATGGCAGGCAGATGTGCACAATTCCCTGTCTGGCTGTCATTTATCTCAAGCAGCTCTCCCCATCTGAGGCAGGCTGCATCCTAGTCTCCATGACTTGGCTCTCAGGCACTCAGACAGAGCTAGGACATGACAGTCTACAACTCTGGGAGTTCACTTCTGCTAGGGTGCTCTGATCAGTAGCCCTGCCTGCAGCACTTTCCTTGTAGGAACCATATCTTTCGCTTGTGGTGTGCCTCTACCAGTTCCTCAGTCCCAATCTCACTTCCCTAATTGTGTTCTGATAATATCTGAATAATGAAGGAGGGTAAGGGGAGAGGATAGGATGAGAAGCACTCCTAGCTGCCCATTTTTCTGGCTGGTCTAGACCTTGAGTTTCTCATCCAGTGTAAGGCAGATCAAGCATGGTTTCTTGTGACAGGTTTATTCTAGTTCTGGCTTGATGCCATGGGTGGTATTGTGGGCCAAATAATGCCCCTCCACCCCAGATGTCCATGTCCTAATCTCTGGGACCTGTGAATATGTTACCATACATGGCAAAAGGAATTTGCTGTTGTGATTAAGTTAATGATGTTGCGATGAGATTATTCTATATAGTTTGGGTGGTCCCAATGTAATCACAGGGGTCCTTGGAGGAGAGAGGCAGAAGGGTCAGAGTCAAAGAAGCACAGTTGATGACAGGAAAAGAAGTTAGTCATTCGAGGAAGGGGACATGAGACAGGGAATATAGGCAGCCTCCAGAAGTTGGAAAAGGCACGGAGGCTCTTTTAGAGTCTCCAGAAGAAATGCAACCCCTACAACACCTTGATTATAGAACTTCTGACTTCCAGAACTGTAGGATAATAAATGTATGTTGTTTTGATGAAGTTTGTGGTAATTTGTTACAGCAGCTACAGAAAACTGTTACAAGTGGCATCAATTTAAGATATCATCTATTTCTATTGTAGTTAGTGAAAACTATTTCTGATGCTGTTGCTAGGCCAGTGCTATACTCCATAAAAATGAGCATAACTGTTGGTGAAGGTTGAGTTTTTGAATTTTTCTATACTGTCTATGCTGCTGCTGCTTCCTTGCATGTTCTTTAAAATTTAGCATAGGCATCCCATTGTAACGTGGAAACTGGCTTGCCTTTTGTAGGGTTTGTGGTATTTCTCTATGAGCAGGAAGGAGTAACCCCTTCTTTATGGTAATGGAGCAGATTATTTATTCCTATCTGATTCATGCATGCCAGTTGTACATTTTCTGTGTGAAGTTCAGTGTTAATCACCAGCCCAAAATTTGAGCTTCTCTTTGTGGAAATGGACTAAGGTAGAATAAAAAACATAAAAATACCTTAAAATGCTATTAATATAAATATTTTATCTAAGAAGAAGACTTCAACATTTTAGCTTATGGTCTACATGTTTAAAATAAGTTGTGAAATGGTACTGGGAAAATACAGTAGTACATGGCTGGCGGAAGACAAGCACCCTCACTCACTTGGCCTGTCATGACTCTTTCAGTTCTGAGCAAGTCACTTCATCTCCCTGTGCTCTAGCTTCTCTCTCAGGAAATAATGATTGAGTATTTTGAAATTCATTTTACATTTTGCTTATTTATATAACTTCAAAACTATAAAAACAAAGATGGTACAGTCCTTGCGCTTGAGTTCATCAGTGGAGACACACAGTTCAACAAATACTCATAATTACAAAGCAACTTGATAATGACTATAAGACAAGGGTGAGATGAGCAAGTAATGGAACCAGAAGAAAATGCTAGAGGTGAGGTATTCACTGATCAATTAATTCAAACAGCTGCATGCAAGTACTGTGTCAGATGCTGGGTAATCAGTTACCCTGAGGCTAATAGAAAGCCATGAAAAGAAATGTGTTGGAAATCCTAGGCCACAGACACTCAGGACTTTCCCACTTCCACTCCTGCAATGTCAATGCCTGTTTTGAAGTGATAGCACCTACACAGGATAAACACCTCCAGGTGTGGGGCAGCCACAATTGTGGGCTTAGGAAAGACCCTACACCGTGCCCTCTGATGCCTTACAATCCTTTGTTCAAAAATGTTGTCCTTTTCTAACTATATCAAGCTTTGGTGCTGGGGTTGGGGTGATCATCTGTATCACATGTCACCCAGGACACATGTGGCATACTTGTCTCTGAGGTTCAAGCACTGCCCACCTTTTCATGCTCTTCCTTTGATTTCTCCCTTCGTTTTTTTAAATTAAGATTTCTTTTATTATTTTTGACAGAGAGAGAGAGAGAGAGAGAGAGAGAGAGAGAGAGACAGAGAGACAGAGAGACAGAGAGAAGGGGGAGGGCCCAGAACAGTCTCCATAGTTGTATGTCATCAGTTTTCAACATGGTTTCATTCCACACAGGTGGGTGGGGGGCTGTGTAGGGCAGGAACTATGTGGGAGACTCCCACATAGGAAGCATGCCCCCGCGAGCTGGGAGCCAAACTGGGGGCCTCCCACATGGGAAGCACACCCCAGTTCAGCATGTGGGTCTGCATGGCCTGGGGCCAGAATTCAATCCTTGGGCCTCAGAGGGCTCCAAGGTGAATGCTTAACCCTCTGAGCCATCCCAGCTTCCCCTGATTTCTCCCTTCTTATCCTAAGTAAGTGGGTTCATTTTAATAGTCATAAAATCTGATGCTGCCAAATCTATTTTGGTTATCTTATATTTGAACTTAGCTTAGTTCTCAAAGACACCTTCTTAGGCTGTGGTAGAAAAGCTTATCTTGCCAATTCCAGATAATTTTTCCATTTCCCTTACTCTTGGTTAAATTGAGTGGCTCTCCATGTCTGTGTGGTCCAGCCCCAACTCCCTCACATGGTATGTTAAAGTTCTTGCCCAACTCCTCCACTTTATCTCTAGTTTTTCTCTTCAGATTCTCTGTTTCAGCCATACTTGAGTTTATTTTTTTTCCATCTAAAATGTATATCATTGTCTTTAGACATAATGTTTTCTCTGCCTGGAAAGCTGCTTCTACTTCCCAACCCCCATGGGTATTGACCAATACTCCAAATTTATTTTTGCCCAATTATTTCCATGTTATCACTCTGATTTCAGCTTAGTCGTCACCTCTTCTGGGAAGACTTCCCTGACTCCTAGGTGCTATGATCTCAGAGCATTTGGTACTTCTGTGATAAGCTCCTTATCACATTGTATTGTAATTGTTTCTTTACTTTTTTATAAAGATTTATTTTATTGTTTTTGACAGAGACAGAGAGAAGGGGAAGGGCCCAAAGCAGTCTCCATAGTTGTATATCATCAGTTTTTGCTGTGGTTTTGTTCCACATAGGTGGGTGGGGGCTGTGCAGGGCCACAAGGGGCTGGGGGCCTCCTGCATGGGAGGCATGCCCCCTCGAGCCAAGGGTAGAACCGGGGGGCGGGGGGGGGGGCGTGAGAACCGAATTCAGGGCCTCCCACATAGGAAGCACATCCCAGTTCAGCATATGGGCCTGCATGGGCCAGGGCTGGGGCCAGGATTTGATCCTTGGTCCCTGGGGCTGCAAAATGAGTGCTCAACCCACTGAGCCATCCCGGCTTCCCCTGATTTCTTTACTTTTTTGCAAGCTGTCTTCAAACAGGACTTTGCCCAAGTGCCTGGTACTTAGAAGGAATTTAGGAATTATGTGTAGAATAAATCAGTGAACAAATGTCTGAGGTAGTTTTGGCTAATCCTTTTTTCAACGTACTTCTGTGGCTTACCCAAAGTCAACCACAAAGCAGAGAACAGAGCTAACACTGAATGCTAGCCTACCAAGGCCTAGCCTAGTGCTCCTTCTAGTATTTTAGAAGGCCTGACAAAAACCTGGGTATTTGGAAAGGTGTCAGGGAAACATGCCCTGCAGATGGAATATCGTCACCTACATAAATAGAGAAAACTCTGGAAGAAAACACACTAATAGGAAAGCATGGTTGTCTTGGGGAGATGAAAGGTAGTGGGATGTCCCAAATCATAAGTGTAATTTCTTTTTCTTTTCTATTTTTTTTAACAGAGAATGTATTTGAGTATCACTTATATACTGAAAGATTAAATTAAAAAAATGAGCACTACCAAAGGATTTCCGTACCACATTCCCTCGTTGATGAATTTTTCCATTCAAGGATTTCCTTTGCTACTCATTCTTAAAAGGAAAAGCGAAAGAAATAAGAGACAACCAAAATTCATTGGCTCCCAATTTTTATAAATGCTCACCATTGCACTCACTACTAAAACTAATTGAATTGAGAAAATGGACTGCAGCAAGTGACGTGTGACAGTGCTACATTACTTAATTTGTTGATTTCTTTCAATTTATGACTCTTCAACATGGACCATTTGTCTTGAATGCTTTCTCTGTTTTTGTGTTTATTTCTAGTCATAAAGTATCTGGTCTGTATAACTAAGCAGAACTGGGAAAATATAATTGACCAAACAAGCAGGAACTAGATGATAAATCTTCTTTATGACAGAAAAGACCATATTCTTTTTGAGATAAAGACCTTATTCATTGATTCATACATATGGGATTAACACTGAATTTCTCTATTTCTTGAAGACATTTCTATGTAGCTCCCTCTGGTGGTAGATGTGCTAACCCATCTGCCCAAGCTACTTCTTTACCCCTCAGCCCCATTCCTGATTCTGGATGCATGTATAAAATTCCATATTGCTGGCTTAGGAATGCTCTTAGCGGATGTGTATGAGGATGGCTTAAAGTCTAGTTCAAAGGTAAACACCGGGGATGCCGGAATGGCTCAGTGGGTTGAGCACTCATCTTGCAGCCCTGGGGTCCAAGTATTGAATCCCAGCTCCCGCCCCTATGGACCTATATGCTGAGCTGGGGTGTGGCCCCAGTTTGGTTCTCACTGAGATGTGCCTTCCATGCAGGAGGCCCCTGGCCTAGTTCCTGCCCTGCACAGCCTGCACCCACCTGTGGAATAGGGTTGTGTAGAAAACTAATGATGTGCCACTATGGTGACTACTTTGGGCCCTCCCCTTTCTCCCTCTTTCTCTTTGTCAAAAACAATAAAAATAAATCTTTTTTAAATAGTAAATTCCATTTGGGCCTATAAAAAGAAGAATGCTAGAGGAAGAAATCAAAGCAACAAAAGCAGGAACTTCTAGATAACCACAAAACCCCAACAGGTGTACACCATGCCGTTTTCTAGAAAGGATGGGGTTGGCCATGTCAATACACATGTTCACGCTTGGGTGCCATTTGAACAAGCTCCATGCCCAGATGACACAGTTGAATATTCATACTCGGGACAGACTGATGACATGTTATGGGATGTAATTGGTATTATTGTTATAAGGTTATAATAGAGAAAAGCTGTTATAACCATAAGGACGGCTGAATATATAAGAACATATGTGGAGCCTGAAGTGGGAAGGATTTCTAAATCATTCTGTTTACACTACTCCTTGGCTGTGCTTTGTCAAGTGGTGAATAAGGCTGATCTAAAACAACAACAAGGGGAAGCCGGGATGGCTCAGTGGGTTAGGCGCTCACTTTGCAGCGCCAGGGACCGGGGATCGAATCCCGGCCCCGGCCTGTGTGGAACCATGTGCTGAACTGGGAGCTCCCCTAGTTCAGTTCTCTCTCAATCTCTGTATCTCTCTCTCTCTCTCCCTCTCCCTCTCTGTCAAAAATAAATAAATAAATAAATAAATAAATAAATAATTTTAAAACAACAACAAAACACAAACCAAATGCCCCCAGCAGGCCTGACTGTAATCTGGCTGCAAATGGGGCCCTTGTAAGAGCAATAACCTATATTTTCTTACCTGAGTTGCTGAGTAAGATACTGGGTAAGAACAGGACCTTGGAGTCAAAGCATCTTGAGTTCAAAGCTGAGATGTCGCTCTTCTGTGCAGGTCACTTTGGGCAAGTTGCTCAAGCTCTCGGTCCGGGTTTACTCATAGAATGCCATGGTGCCAGTCACATAGGGTGGTGGTAAGGGTGAAATGAGTTACTATGAGTAAAGAGCTTAGGGCATGGCTATGCATGTGCCGGCTGAGTAATTGATAACTATTTTCACTCATTTTCACTGCCTTAAATTCCTTATCCTCACTCCTCATTTGCTCACAAACAAGTAGCATCTATCATGGTCTCTTGATCTTTCTGTGGCCCTGCTCACAGAGCTAAGTGACAGTACCTTGTCACAACCGCCAGGTCCCACCATCACACAGCAGCAAATATCTCTTGGGATGAATGCTTGCTTGACTCACCATCACCTTCTTTCTTTGGGCCCCCATGGTCCTAGATGACCTATGTGAACCTGGCTCCTTCCATAGGTAGGTAATTTAGGAGTTGTCCCTTGACCTGTGCTGTGCCAAGTAGTATCTGTCCTCTGTGAATCTAAAACTTGGAACAAACAAGCTGAGGTTGTCTGTTGCTGCAGCTAAGGCATGTTAATAAGAAGGTTTTGTGAGTTTGTGCAATGACCACATTCCCAGATACACCTTCTTTAATTTTGGAGTCATCTCCTGTTCTTCGAGAGCTGGAAGGTGGACATTTGCCCTATTTGGAGCACCTGTCCCTATCTCTACCACCTCACTAAGGCAAGGATTAGTGCTTCGAAGGACAAATTCTCTGCCACTCCCTATAATTGGCAGGCTATAATAGCCGACCCAATGATTCATCCCAACCTGAAAGTAGGTGTTTTGCTCAAGGAGGCAAAAGAGTTATTATTTGGAGAAGAATGGAGAACATTTATAAAATGAGCAGATCTCCTGTTTTCCATGGCATTGGGCATTAAATGTCACAGATGGGTCCACTAGAGGATTATGGGCAATGTGCAGAGATCCAGACACATCTATTTATTTGCCTCTTGAGTGCCACAATTGTGGGAGTAGTTGGGAGGCAAAATAGTATAAAGAAAAGAACACTGGCTTGGGGTCCAGGCAAACTCAGGTTTAAAAGCTTTTGCCCTAACATGTGTTCCTGTGATCACAAGGGATTTTAGCTAACTTCTCTGAGTATCATCAGTTCTCTTGTCTGTAAAATAAAGATGGCAATATGCTACCCATGATACCATGTAGGACTCCTTAAGTTGCAAGTGATAGGAACTCAACTTGACCTTGTTTGATCGCAAAAGAGACTTTATTAGCTCGTATAACCCAGCCAAGAAAAGGCCTGGCCTCAGAGCAGGCTGGACTCAGGAGCTGGGTCACCGCCAGGACTCATTGTCCGGTCCTCCTCTTTGCTTACTTCTGAAAATAGGTTTTGTTCTCTCCTTCTGAAGACAGGTGGCATTTAATGGCATGGAATGTGTTCTAGACTCAGATCTTGCCAGATAGAGACCTTTGTTCTTTGAGCTTCCCCTGAAGACTTTTCCAGAGAATTTGATTCCTCAGCCAAGGACCTCTGCCTACGTTGGACCAATCATGGGGCTGGTGGGAGGAGAAACCTGGGTTATGGGAAGCCCTATGGATAGGTGGTGGCATAGAGAAGCTTTTGGGTAAGTCACTAAGAGCTGTCCCGATGTGCCCACTCCCTCATAGTATCTTTGTGATTTGAAGAATGTCACCTAGTAAAACACCTGTTTCTGGCATAGTCCCTCAGCTGACAGGTCTCTTGGAGGACACTTTGGAGAAAATGTAGGCTTCTTGACCTCTCTGCTCCACTGACACTTCAAACTCATTATGTCCAGCGTGGCACACAGCAATTATCTCCACGTATTTTCCTGACTCGCTGCTTCTGCAGATGGCCCTGCTCCTAGGCCTGAAGCCACACCAGCACCTTGGGTATCTGCGTGGCCCTCACAGCCTGACGCTGCTATTGCAGCCACTTGACTTTCCTCTGTGCCCTCTCTTCCATTCCCAAGATCATCACTGTGGTCTTTTACCTCAAAGCCTGCTAAGCAGGCAAAAGCTCTGATCTTGTCACTGCCCTTCTTTGAAATGACAGTGACTGCCCCTCACCTCCCAAATGAGGGAGAGATTGCATAGCTTGGCATTCAAGGACTGCCGTGATACAGCACTGGACAACTTCTAAGCCACCCTTGCAAGTACTGGGTGTTTCAATCCTGCTATTGCAGGGCAAACAAACAGGAAAAAATCCTGTGAAGATCAGTGTAAGGAAACAAGTAAGAAAAAGGTGAGGCTGACTGCATGCAGGTTGCTAGGCAACTGTAGAGCGATGACAGCCACCTGTTCTGAGGCAGATGATGCCAGAGCCAATGAGAACTCCTGCATTCTTTTATTTATATTTTAGTTGCAAAGACCCATCAATTTAGGGTGATATCTAATGGAATTTTTTGAAGGCATTAACTTCTGATACATAACGTGTTCAGACTCAAGACATTTTTTCCTATTTTGTGGTGAAAAAAAGCTATCAACTACTATTACTTTTGTTGGGGACTATGTGTGTGTTGGGGCAGGGCAGTTGGTTGATATAAAGTGGGAGAGAATTTCTAAGTAGCAAAAATGAAAAAAAAAATGAAGTCTTATTGTGCTTTTCAGAACTAGTTGCTAGTGTTTTATGATGGTTTCCTAGAGACTTTGTTTATGTGTATTTATAAAGAAACAAGTGCTGGGGAAGCCGGGATGGCTCAGCAGGTTGAGCACTCACTTTGCAGCCCCGGAGACCAGGGATCAAATTCTGGCTTCGTGCCATGTGGACCCACATGCTGAGCTGGGGTGTGCCCCCAGTTCAGTTCTTGCTGGGGCCTATGTGGGAGCCCCCAGCCCAGTTCCTGCCCTGCGCAGCCCCGTGCCCACCTGTGGAGTAAAACTATATGGAAAACTAACGCTGTCAACTATGGAGACTGCTCTGGGCCCTCCCCCTTCTCTCTGTCTCTCTCTGTCTGTCTCTCTGTCTGTCAAAAACCAATAAAAATAAATCTAAAAAAAAGAAAGAAAGAAAGAAAGAAACAAGTGCTGAACTCAGGCCTAAAAATCCAAATGAAAGGCATGTCACTCAGCTCAGAGAGGCAGAATGTTTGATCTGTGAGGCTAAGAGGTCATGCTTGCTGGCATCCTTCTACTTCAAGACTATCTTTTCAATCTGCTGAAAAGGAAAACGCATACACACACACACACTCATGTGCACACACATATACACATACAAACGTGCATATGTGTACATATATTTAATAAAAATTTGAAGCAACTTGGAGTTTTTATTTACTAAACTTTTTAAAATTCACAATGAATAATTATTGTCAACAGGCATCCATTTACTCTTAGAATTGCTTGCTGATACTCTTGGCACCGAAGCATAATTAATATGGAGAGGAGCGTAGGAGATGCAATGCAGGGGTGGCTGATCATCCAGTTTCTGTTTGTCATTGCCTTAGGCCCACTCAGCTACTCAGGCAGATGAAGGCTGCGGACATGGGCAGTGACCAGTGAGGCTCCAGATTTGGGATCTGTGCTTCAAATGACTCAGGTCAAAACCAGAATAGAATTTTCAAGCCCTGCTCTGGCTGAAAAGTCCTAATTTCCCTGTGCTTCACATCCTTTTCTGTTTTCATGGAAAAGAGGACATCAAAAGAAAAATACACATTGATTGATTGCCCCAGCTCACTCTTATTTTTTTCTTTCTGGTACTAAGATGTTTCTCTTTCAATCTCATAAGCCTGCAGTTAATTTATTATATGAAATGTGAGTTCCTAAAACAAACTCATGAATGCTGCATAGCCATGTTTGGTTTTGCTGTTTTCTTAAAATTCCCTTCTGGTTTTTGTTAATATTAAGTACAAAAAAAGAGAGATGGAGGCAGGGGAAGGGATTTTCCAATGTGTTTCCAAAACAGTTACTTCTAGATAAACATCAGAAAGGCAAGATATTCTCATACTGCAGTAACTGGAACCAAAGAATAAGCACATTACAATAACTTTAATGAAGATTGCTGACAACATAATCATTACCTTTTTCTCTTAGAGGAATCAGAAGTCTTCAAGCTCTCTCAAAGACTGTAATCTTTGCAGTGACCTTAGATATTGTCAGATTTCTGTCTTAGTGGGATGCATGTTAGTCTTTCCAGAGGAGAAAAAGTGCCACATGATTTTAAATGGCAAGCTTCTGATCACCAAGAAAGGAAAACTATACTTGTTACCAGTGTGATAACTACTTTGTACTGTGTGCCTGGACTAGTATTCTTACCCATTCGTTCATTCATTTACTACATATTTATGATTAGCAATGAACATGACAAACAGGATTTCTGTTCTCATAGACTCTGCAGGCTGCTGTGGGAGGTGATGGGAGAATGTAAACAGACACTGAATAAGTACTTAAAAGTGCACTTAGTTTTACAGAGAAGCGGGGGTGCTCTATACTGGGGGTTCCCGGTCCCTGGGCCATGGGCCAGTACTGTTAGGAACCAGGCCGCACAGGAGGTGAGCAGTGGGAGAGCAAGCAACTCTTCCTCTGTGTTTACAGCCGCTCCCCATCAATCACATGACCACCAGAGCTCCTCCTCTTGTCAGATCAATGGCACCATTAGATTCTCATAGGAGTGTGAACCCTATTGTGAACTGCACAAGCACACCCCACCCCCTAACAACCTCAACTCCCTTCCGTGGAAAAATTGTCTTCCATGAAACTGGTCCCTGGTGCCAAAAAGGTTGGGGACTACTGGTCTATATAATAGTAATAACTAACCTTGTCTGAGAGTGTGTGGGTGGTTGCTAGGATGGCCACCAGCTTTGCCTTCCAACTCTCTCAGTACTTGCCACTCAAAAGATGGAGTCTATTTTAACTCCATTTAATCTGGGCTGGCCCTGTGAATTGCTTCGATTGGTAGAATGTAGCAGAAGGGACATCATGTGACTTTCAAGCATAATCATTAAGGTGATTTGCTACATTTGTTTTCACTCTCTTGGAAGTCAACCACCATGTAAAGAATTCTAGCTGGAGATAGGGGGACCCAGTTGGCCATCCCAGATGAGGTGCCAGACATGTGCATGAAGCCGTCTTGGATCCTCCAGCCTTGGCCAAGCTAGTTCAGCCGATGCCACATGGAGCAGAAAGGGCTGTCTCCACTAAGCCTAACTCCATCATAGATTCATGAACAAATAAATGGTCATTTTAAGCCCCTACATCTCGAAGAGGTTTATTATCTAGAAATAAATAACTGAAACAGAGGATCAAGGAGGTTTTCTGAAGGAAGCTCTATTTTAGCTAAGACTTGAAGAACGGCTATAATTCAACTCTTCCGGAAGGGTGTTCCAGGAAGATGGAGCAGCATGTGAAGACCTTAAGGCTGGAGAAGCATGGTGTGGTCCAGAGCTAGAAGTAGCCCAGTATGGCTGGATGTAGGGAAGCTGGGGGAAATAGTGAGTGTGGAGGCTGGGGAGTAGACAAGGGCCACACCATGCAAGGCTTGTAAGTAAGAAAAGAATACGGTATACATGATCCTTCCCTTCATCCTACATCATTAGCTTAGCAAAAATGAAAGTGAGACCTTTGCCCAGAGGGGAAAATTTCATGCCATGGACCTTGCTAGCTATAACAATCACACATTACTGATTACAAGTAAGGTCTGATGAGAAAGAAAAGAATCATCTATCCAAGAAATATCTGTTGAGCAGAAGTCACCTTGATCGTGCGAAAAATAACTCACAGTGCATGCCTACTTAACATGAGTCAGTGACATACATATGAAAATGCCACGTTTCAGATGTCCACACACCTGCCAAAATCCAAGGGGGCTTAGTGTCAGACAACCCTGTGTCACCTCAGGAAAGTCACTTAATTTCACTGAGCTTCATATATAATATTGCAATAATAACACTCCCTGTATAGCAGGGGTGTCCAAACTTTTGGCTCCCCTGGGCCACATTGGATGAAGAATTGTCTTGGGCCAAGCATAAAATACACTAACCCTGATGATAGCTGATGAGCTAAAAAAAAAAAAAAAGAATTGCAAAAACATAACGTTTTAAGAAAGTTTACAAATTTGTGTTGGGCCACATTCAAAGCCATCCTAGGCTGCATATGACCCACAAGCCACAGGTTAGGCAAGCTTGCTTTATAGGATTATTGGGAGTCTTAAATGAGAAAAATGTATGTAAAACACCTAATGAAATAAATACATTAGTTGCTCAAAAAATGATAGCAAATTAAAAGAGAAAATATGGTACAGATACAGTTCAGAGCAAGGCAAGGCATATCTAGTTTACAGCAGAAGTGGAATTCAACCATTTAATACCACAGAACAGTACCATTCTTTTGCTCCCCTTATTGTATTCACAAGAAATCTATTTCTGTCAGTGAATGTGGACTATCTTAAAAAAAAAAAAAGTTTGTGTTGTGAGCAAAGCCCTCTCCTGAATCTGTCTCTATTCTCAATGACATGATACATAATCAACAACACAACTTTTGAGACTGAAACAGTGCTGTTCAAATGTACAGCAAGAAATATAAACAAATGGTACCTGGTGCTTACTATGTGCCAGACATGGTGTGTACATGAAGTCATTTAACTTCCCCAGCTATCTCCAGTGACAGGTATTCATCTTCTCTTTTTGCAAATGAGGAAAGTGAGGGTTAGAGAAGTAACTGACTTCCACAGCCAGAAAGTGCCGGACCCAAACTCAGCCCTAAGTGTGCCTGACTCCAAAGCCTATGCTCTTTGCCATAGGCCAAGCCACCTTTCTTCGTAGGTGTTTATATGCACTGTCATTTCTGAAGAAAATCATCCCAATTAAAAATCTATGGGACCTCACAAGGGGCCGCAGTGTCCCTATAAGGACCATCCTAAGTCAGTGGCTATGTTTTTAAAGTAACTAATATATCTAAGTAGATGAGCCCCAGGAGAGTGGATTATTTCTTGTGAGAAGCAGCACACAGTAAGCCAGTATAGTCAGTTCATTAGAGACTGTGCTCAAGAAAAAGCCAAGGTGGAACCTTATGGCAATGACCATCATCTCGTTCTCTGCTTACTTTTCAATCTAATCCATTTAAAGGCTGTCAAATTGCTTGGGAGTCAAAACAGATTACCATCAAAGGCCATTTTAGCTCCAGGATTCTATTGTCTCCCAAATTCTGCCTTACTAAATTGCTTTGGAAAGGCAGAAGTATCTGTAAGTAGAGCTCTGATTCCTAATCTTGGGTACAGGTTCACAGATAGCTAAGAATGGAGACTCTCTAAGACAGTCCAGACTGAATGACTTATTCCAAGGAAGGAAGATAAAAACAAACAACATTTATTCAATTTTGTTTAATGCCAAGAAATAGGCTAGGAACTTTCCCTTATGTTATCAAGCCTAAATCTGGCAACCTTTCTACCCTGCTAAATTTGACCTGAAATCAGTTTAAGAAACTTTTCATCTTCATCACTGGTACATGTTCGCTGTGGAATAGCAGTGTCTGCAGTGCGTAGATATCCATTCCTCTGGGCAGAAAAATACTTAATTAGCTTGAGATATTACGTGCACAGCAAAAACTGGGAGAAAATACAGAAAAGAACTGGGTAAACAGCCAAGAGAACATTTCAGTCCTGTGGAAGACATGCCAGGCAAACCCCAAAAATCAAGGGAATTATCCAGCAGTGGCTGGAGGGGGAGAGCAGTATGAATGGACTTTGTTGGGACACTAGAAAGATGCATAAAGCCAGGAGAAAGGAAAACAGATGCTTCAAGAAGCAGCCAAAAGAGGTGACTAAAGTAATAGGTATGATAATGCCTGCAGTTTTTCTATCGGGAGCCTTCCAGAACCACATAAACATCAGGCCACCTCTTTGATATGAATCAGAAATAATGGCAGGAACAATTTTCTTTCTGAATACTAAGGACAAATATAAATTACATTGTCTGCAATGCAAGGGTTAGTCACGCAAAATTTAGTCCTAAAATTAATCGTGAAGTCAACCAGGCTTCAAGGGAAGTGAAACAAAGAACCAGAGCCTCTGGGACGCCAAAGCAAGCTCTCGGAAAGACGACAGTTGCCTGGAGTAGTCAACAGATGGAGCTGGGGGACTGCTAACGCCTTTAATTTCAGCGAGGAGCAGGACGTTTGTGCAGAGAACCCGGCTTCCTGCCGGCAGCAGGAATCAATGCCGTCGGTTACACGCTAATCAAATATATACACACATGCCACTTACAATCCTGTTAACGTAGTCGGGGAAATATGATTTCAACCCAAGTAAGGCGTGGTCTGCTGACGGCACAGTGATGTGTGTCGATCCTGCGGAGGCTCTGACGCAGCCCTGGACAAAGTCAGCCCTTTTACGGGCGGTGAGCTGGACCTCCAGGCGGACCCGCTTTGGAAAACACAGAATTTCTGTCGCTTACATTTTATGTAATTTGTGTAGTACTTATATTAGTCTCATTTATAAACGATCTCGTCTTCCAGAATTGGCATTTTTCTCTAACAAAGAAAACGTTGACTATAGATGAAAAGAAAATCAGCTAGGAAGGTCCCCATTGTGATGTCTGATGTAAGTGGCATGAACTAGGGCCTTGGGGAGTCAGTCTAAAATCAGTTGCAGGGCGATGGCTCCTGGGAGAGGCGGGCGGCTGCGCCTCCTGGGCGAGCAGTCCCCGTGGCAGCGTGGCAGGGTTAAGCTCCATGGAGGCAGGAACCAGCTGTGCCTGATTTGACTTCTCATTTTATCCATTCTAACCCCGGAATAGTTCCTGGCACATAATAGGTACTCACTATTTTACTGTTGACAGAATTAATGAAAAAGTGAATGAATTCAAGCCACTGTGGCTTTGGAAACCAGAAAGGAAAACTTTGACCTGAACATCCCTATCTTAAATCCTTCTGGCTCTCAGCTCCTGTTGATGGGCAATGCCCTGGGCAAGTTATTTAATCTCCTCTTGGCCATTAGTTCTTCAACAGTAATAAGCTGTATTCATTGCTATAGTCCCAGTGTTTGAAAAATAATAGGTGCTTAGTAAGTATTTTGTGTAAATGAGACTCTATGTGTCAGTTTATTTATCTGTAGAAGAGATATAATATCTACCTAATAGGATTAACTGTTGAGAAGATTAAATGAGATAATGTATTCAAAGTTCCTGGCACATAAGAAGTATTGAATAAATATATAACTACTTTAAAATTTTTTATTTTATTGTTTTTGACAAAGAGAGAGAGACAGTGACAGAGAGAGAAGGGGGAGGGCCCAGAGCAGTCTCCATAGTAATATGTCATCAGTTTTCAACATGGTTTTGTTTTGCATGGGTGGGTGGGAGCTGAACAGGATGGGAACTGGGCTGAGAGCTTCCCCTATGGGAGGTGAGCCCCACTCGAGCCAGGGGCCAAACTGGCAGGGGGTGAGAACTGAACTGGGGGCCTCCTGCATGGGCAGCACACCTCAGTTCAGAATATGGGTCCACATGGGCCAGGGCTGGGATTTGATCCTTGGTCCCCTGGGCTGCAAAGTGAGCACTTAACCTGCTGAGCCATCTCAGACTCCCCATAACTATTATTTTTGTTGGCAAATTTTGCAACTTCCCTCTGTCATTGTACTCCAGGTATTCACCAAATGTGAACCTGAGACATAACACTATGGACTTCTTCCAGGACTTCACAGTGGCTGTGTGTGCTCTGCCTGTCCTCTCCCACTCAACCACCGAGTATCTAAGTTTGCACTCAGACACCAAGGTATGTCTGATTGGGGAGGCTTTGATCAGAGATTATTATCCACTTTAGTGTAGCTGGAGATCTGGCTTCTAGCAACAGGGAAGAGGGCAGCCTAAGTACTCAGCCCCTAAGAAGGCAATTGCCTTGCTGTGAACCAGGCCTGTTTCCAACCATGTCCTTAGCCCAGGGTGGAGCACAGAAGAACATTGCTGTTTGGGCTCAAGCTCTGAAAGGAGCCACAGACCAAATTCCAGATTTAAGAGGCCTTCCTAGTTGGAAAGACACTCCCAAATCTAATCCTGACATTGCTTTCCCTGAATTTTGCTTTGGGAAATATCCCAATGGAGGTTTCCACATCAGAATTGGGGGATCACAAACTTAAATCTACAGGGGATAAATGATTCTAGAAGTTTTATAGGTGTTCAGAACTCCAGGAACATCTAGAAGCTCCCAAGGAGGAAGATACCTGAAACTCTAGGGCTTTGTGAGACAAGTGAAGACAATTTTCTTTCAGAGTGCTTAAGGACATCTCTGCTTGGAGGATTCGTGAAGAGCCAGTCAGTTCTTGTTTTAGTAAGATAATGACACAAAGAAAACCCAAGAGCAACACAACTATTTGAAGATCGTTCTTCTGTTTGAATGAGGATGGATTAGAAGCATCTTTTAAGGAAGAGGCAATGATATTGACACTGTGTTTGTGTAGTGTTTTGACACTTCTTGTTAATTTTATATTGGTGTTTTGTGCTTTTACCTTTAAACCAACTGTAAATAAGGTACACCAGGCACTTTTAGTTCCATATCACAGAAAACTAATATTTAGAAAAGGTCTAGTTCATTATCCAGACTTGCTTTAGTTTCCATTTATAACACTTTATAATGCTCCATCTAGCCTCCCAAATCCCAGCTGAATTTGGAGTAAATGGAAAAAACTGAAAATTAGTTTATAACAGAAACATTGTTGTTGTTCAAACCTTCCTTCTTAGACAATGCCTTTTCCAAGCATTTGGATTCAAAAGGACTCAAAATTTATATCATATAGAAGTTTGGATCTCTATCTTCAAATTTCAATCATTAGTTTCAGTCATGGGACCACCATTTTCCATGAATTTGTCTTCTGAAATATATTTAAGGATGTCACCCTAGGAAAATAATTTTTAGTAAAAACATATGAAAATTTGTCCCATATAATTTGAAACAACTTGGTCCATTTGGGTAGGTGAGGGGTGCTTCCTTCCTAAAATATGTTTCTTAAATTTCATACATATGTATTTACTTGCTTGTAAGCTTTGACATACACATGATCTAGAAAGCAAAACTGCCTTAAAATGAATTTAGCTGTGATTGATTTGTTTAATTTAATAGCTGTGTAATTTGCAAAGAAGTTATAATCACATCCTTTTATTCAAAAACAACACTTGTCACAAAGTCAGTTTCTTCACTCTTGTTTCTGAAGAGATTATTGAAGAACTTGGCAATAATCCCTTTTGTTTGAATGAATATGAGAGACAGCAGTGTATGTTTGAAGGGCTTTCGGGGTTCAACAATTTATCACAAAGACATCATCTTCTATGCCAGCATTGCTATCTAGTCATAGATAATGGTGAATAAAACTTGTGGTTCCTGCCCTTGTGGAACTTAGAGAATAGTGGTTTTACTCACTGTAGGTCCTTAGGCAAGTTATAGTATTTCCCTCAGTTTTGTTTTTGACTATACATTATATAATAATAGATACTAAAATACTAAAACGAATGAAGATATCTTCTTCACAAGCCTATGGTGAAAATAACTAAAACACCATAAAGCATCTGATTCATGACAGATGGTCAGTAAATTCTGGTATTGGCCCTATTTAATTAAATCAAATTCAGCAGCAGAGGACAGTAGAATCCTTACGACCTCTGTGGCCTTAATAAAACCCCCCAAATTTGGCTTTTATCCTCAAAATGCTACTATCTGAAACTGCTCTCTCATAACTCCCATAAGAGGAGAGCTCAGTCAGCTTTTCTTCGGAATCATCCTCTTTCAGCTCTTGGCAGAACACTTTGCAGATCATGGCCTCCCACTTGAATTCCTCCCTCCATTGGTTTCCCTAACTTGATGCTCTCTCTCCTCTGCCTCCTACTCCTCCTATTTATGAGTACCATCTTAGGCCCAAGGCACCCACATCTTCATCAGCCATGACCTTTCTTATGCGCTCCAGTCCCATGTGTCCAACAACCAGTCAGGCCTCCAGGTGAACTATTCCAGAACTGACTCTACCATCTTGTCCTCATCAGGACCTGCTCCTCCTTTTCTATTTTTGTTCATGAAGTCACTTAAGCTCTCACACACCCTGATTGAAAAACCTAGAATCTTTTTGGACTCTCCCTGTCCTTCAGTTCCCACATCCAAACAATGATCACATGCTGTTGATTCGGCCAAGTCTCCAGACGCCGTCCTCTCACCTCTGATCACCTGGCTTCATTGCTTAATAACCATTAATGACTCCCAGATCATACAAAGCCATGTCCTATTTCCTCAGTCTGGTGCCTTAGCAGCCTGACTTCACAGTCTGACTTCACCTGACATTTTCCTGTCTTATCTCTTTAAGGACCTTTAGCCTCCTTCCCAAACTCCTGGAATTTATAGTCCTGTGCGGGAGATCAACACTAATCAATCATCACAGGAGCATGCATCTGTGAATTATAACAAGAATTCTGAATGGCAAAAAGGGATGCTTTCAGATCATAAAACCAAGAGCCTGGTTTGGCACATTCAGGGCGCTGACAAAAGGTTGAAGAGACCTGAACTGAGGGATAGTGTGTGGGATATGTGCAGCTGGAGAGGAGACAGGGCCATCCAGGCAGGGGTTTAGGGAGGTTCTTTGTACTTTTTGTTTTCTCCTAAGAACAATAGAAAGCCACTGGATGGTTTTAAATGTAATGAGTGGAATCAGAATGAATTTTTAAAAGATGATCCTGCAGCAGCTTTAGCTTTTGGTGGCCTTCAGAGTGTCTGAAACAGTGTCTTCCAAGACTAGCACTCCTCAAGGAGCTGTAAAGAGTATATGAGCAAAAAGGAATGAAAGCAAAGGTGAAAGAAACAGGGGTGTGGAAAGGAAGAAGGGGAAATAGGGAGAGACAGTTAAATTGACTGGAGAGAGGTGAAATTGATTTGATATTCAAAGAGAAAGAGAGAGAGAGAGAGAGAGAGAGAGAGAGAGAGAGTGAGAAAAGGGAGAGGGCAGTCTCCATAATTGTACATCATCAGTTTTTGGCATGGTTTCATTCTACACAGGTGGGTGGGGGCTGTGCAGGGCAGGGACTGGACTGTGGGGGCCTCCCGAATGGGAAGCATGTCCCGGACCCCAGTTCAGCATATGGGTCCACAAGGGTCAGGGCTGTGATTTGATCCTCTGACCCTGGGGCTACAAGGTGAGTGCTCAACCTGCTGAGCCATCCCGCTGAACCATTTCAGCATCCCCCACACATATACTCTTAAGTGTGCACTGTCATTTCACAATTGTCACTGCCAGTGGGCAGAAACCCTGTTGTAATCTGGCTTTGGAATTGTTTTCAGAGGCTGTTGATCAGTTACACACCTCAGATCTTATTGCTTTACTGTCAGACTTGGTGTAAATTTTATTTTTCTTTTCACGTTTCCCCCCCCATACTGTATGCTCTTTCTGTATGCCTCTTTATATTGTTTTATTGGATTATAAATTATATGCCTGTTTATATTATTTATTTGGGTTATAAACTTTTGAAAGAGTGGAACCAGATCTTTTAAATAAACTCTAATAGGAGAGGTAGCTATATGGAGTTTGATGCCCTATTAGGATTTTTTTTTTCTGTGAAGGTAGAATTGGGGTGGGATGAGGGTCTGAAGAGTTGAAAGGAGGACCAGATTTAGGGCAGGAAACAGTGGCACCTGCCTGTCTTCTTTCTCCTTAATCTAACACATAGGATGTTGAATTTCTTGAAAAAATATTTACTAACCTATAAAAATAGCTTTTCGATGAAGAGTATGGTTCCAGTGGTTCAAGCATGGGCTCTAGATTCAAAATGCCTGAGTTTAAATTCAGGCTGCATTACTTACTAGCCACAGGGCCTTGAACAAGTGAATTAATCTCCCTGTGCCTTGGTTTTCTTATCTGCAGAATGGGCTGATAATATTACCTATCACATATGGTTGTTTACAGATGAAATGTGGAAGGTTCTCATGGGGAGCACTAACATTTTTACTATTATTATTCATAAACAAAAGGGTGCCTATATCTGTGCTTCATTCAATTTTGAGATCTTTTGTTCAAGAGATTTGAAATTGCAATTATGAAGTTTGGTGAACATTTTCCATTATTCTTCTACAGACTTTATTTTGATAGTCCACAGAAATGTAATTAGCATTGTGCAAATATTTTGGTTAGGACTGAAAGCTGCCTTCAACATTTAGCACAAAGAATGAAATGTAGGAGTCATCACGTGAATGTGAGAGCTCTGTGGGTACATCCCCTAAACAAGTGAGATTTTGAATAAACAGTGATTATGTGGCAAAAACCTAAGTAGCAGCTGCAGGGAATATTAAAACAAACAGAGCCTGGTGGTTGTGTAAATGAAGGCTGTTACCTGATGGAATAACGTATTATCTGGAACAACTGAAATACCAACTCTGTATATCATCTGTATAGGAAATTTAAAGAATAAAAATATTTCCATGTCATCTTGGAACAGTTATTGCAACAATATTTACTTTTCAAAAGTAGATGTGACGTTAGCCAGCCATGATTTACTGGTATGGTGTATAATAATAGTAAAACAGATGCATATTTATTTGATATTCTCAGAATTTTCAGTTATTTCCTAGCCTAAGTGCGGCAGCAATTTTCCATTTCCTCATTGTTTTTATTCAACAGCAATTTTTGAAAGGATTTCAGCACTTCAAGTAAATGATGAGAGAACAAAGAACTCGAGAGAGAGGGAGAGAGTAGTTGAAAGAATGAGAGAGGATAAGACTGTAGCGTTAAGGACCAATAGGTGTAAAGAGTAAGTAAAAATCTTGTATATGTCTCTAGTGTGAATTTTAGGCCAAATCTTTCCTTATTAAAAATCCACCCAAGGAGCTATCAAGATGACCTCTGTCCAGAAACTGAATCATCTTCCTATGACATCACCATGACCCACTTGTGCAGGACCTCAGGGAGCAGAGCAGAACCTCCATTTCCAGATCAGAAGGACAGCCTGGGAACCTTTTATATCTATGGGCATATGGATCTGGACATGCAAAGAGAAGATACACCCTTCATCTCTAAAAATTTCATTCTAGTTATTCATCCTCTTAGAATTGGGTGGTTCATAACCTGCCTCTTTCTAATTGCTGCTTATAGAAATGTATTTGTCATAGTCCAACAGAGAGCATGAACAGTATGCAGAATGAAGAGGGTGGCCAATAGAGGAGGGTCAGAAAAATCCCCCATATGAGGAAATTATAAGTAGATCTGTAGCATGACTCCTTTAAGAACCTGCTCCATGTGTATGTCCCTGCTTTTTTGAACAGCTCTGAAGGACATGTTCCTAACCCAATGTACACAGTCACCAAGAATTCAAATAGGATGGATGATCTTTCCACATCACCCCAATTAATCCTCAAGGATTGTCTTTTTATTTTTTAACTTGACAACGGTAGTTCCTAATAATTTTTTATAGGAAAAAATAAATGAATGAGCGAACAGTTTTCATTTTTCCTTAAGTTGTGGAGTAGAATAGTAAAACACATAGCATTTGTGAAGTGTAGTATAACACTATAGTATAGTATAGTATAGTATAACACTATATTTCTTCTGAGGTAAGCAGTATGATAGTGTTTTATTTTTGCACCATTTTAGAAATGGGTAAAAACAAGACTCAGTCATTTAAGAGATTTCCGGAAGAGGCAGAAATAGATCTTCCTATTTTCAGCCCATTGCTCTAGATTGTAAATCACTCCACATTTGAAGTTTTGGCTGAAACTGCCTGATTCATAGAGAAGAAGCCTCATGCTTACTATGTATAAGAGCTGATAAGAATAAGAAAGCAAACGAACAAACAAAAAATAAAACACCCAGCTTTATCTTTCTCTGTCTTAGTTCAGTTTTTCCAGTTCAAAGCCAGAGTCTGATAGTATAGGTGAAAAGGATGTGTGAAAATATGCCTGTACCTTCTGAGCAATCAGCGAATTAGCTGAAGCATATTTGCAATGAGGTGTCATCATGCCAAGCCGGAACCATTACCAGGCTGGGAGGAAGGATGGGTTTGATTTATTCACTGTTTACAGAAGCAAAAACAAGTTGAGTGAAACCAAGGCAGACTTATATTTTGTTTGTTGGGTTCTTGGCCAGCCAGGATCTGGTGACTATCATATTTACTCAGCTCTTATTACAGAAATTATACCAAAGTTTAGATAGTACAGAATGTTTTAAAATTTTCCCTAAAGTAATAAACTCTAGATATTATTAGGTATTAGTGTATTTGAATAATAGATTTTAAATATAAGTACAAGAGTAACCTCAGACAATTAATTTTTCAATGAAAAGAAAATTGTTTACAATTAGCAACAGACAAAACTAACTGTGCCTGTTGTTTAAAACAGATTTATTTTATTGTTTGAGTGAAGTTGAGGGAGAAGGGAAGGGCCCAAAGCAGTCTCCATAGTCATTCATTAGTAGTTGTGACATCGTCTCATTTCACACAGGTGGACGTGGGCCTGTGCAGGGCAGGAAGCAAACTGACAACCTATTTATGGGAGGCAAGAACCTTCACTGCAGTACCATCCTGGCCATTACCAGTTGTGCCATAGTTCAACATACGGGTTTGCATGGGCGGGGAATTGAACCCCAGACATTGTAATTGTAAGACAAACGCTCAACTGCTGAGCTATCCTGGTATCCTCCTATGCCTGTTGTTGTTTTTTTAAATTGCTTTTTCTTTAGTATTTTGTAGTTTTAATATATGTCTGAGGGTGAGTTTATTATTATTTATCCTATTTGGTAGTGGTTGCACTTCCTGAATTTGAAATTTCATATTTTTCATCAATTTTGTCAAATTCTCAGCCATTATCTATTCAAATATTCTATTTTCTTTTGTTTTTCTCTGCTTTATTTCATCTGCAATACCTATTAGAATTATTTGAGATATTTTATTTTGTTCTCCATGTCTCTTAATGTTTTTAAAGATTTATTTTTATTGTTTTTGACAGAGAGAGAGAAAGATACAGAGACAGAGAGAAGGGGGAGGGCCCAGAACAGTCTCCATAGTTGCACATCATTGGTTTTCCCATATAGTTTCACTCCACAGGTGGGCGCGGGGCTGCACAGAGCAGGAACTGGGCCAGGGTCTCACCCCAGTGAGAACCAAACTGGGGGCACTCCCCAGTTCAGCATATGGGTCCTCATGGGCCGGGGCCGGGATTTGGTCCTCGGTCCCTGGGGCTGCAAAGTGAGTGCTTAACGCACTGAGCCATCCCAGTTTTCCCATCTCTTAATGTTTTTAAATTTTTCATGTCTTTCTCTTCCTGGGCTGACTGATTTTGGATGATTTCCCTAGGTCAATCTTCCAGTTCACTAACTGTTTTTCTTATCTGTTATTAACATGTCTATTTAAATATACCTGGTACGTATTCAAGGAATCTTAAGATAAACATGTGCTTCATTTCTTCCATAAAAACATTAAAATTACAACAAAATTATAAAATAATGTGAAGAACCATTAAGTCTAGTTGAACAGAAGTTTTATAAATAAGGATATAAAGAAAAAGCCACAGTGACACTGGTAGGAGGAGCGAAGACACAAAATGGGCTGGCTCCAAACCTTGGTGTAGTGGGAGGGACATTTCAGCCATGGAGGTTTCCCTTGGAAAAGCAAAGGACCCCAGCCCCACACCAGGATCCCCAGCCTGAATTACTGGTACTGGGAAGAGAAGCCCCTACAACATCTGACTGTGAAAAACAATTGGAGATTCTTACCATCCAGGTGGAATGGAAGGCTGTGGAATCCCAGACATCTTCTTTCTCTTTCCTTTATTTTTTAATTTTTATTTGCTTTTTAATTAATTGGTAGGGAAGCCGGGATGGCTCAGTGGGTTAAGCGCTCACTTTGCAGCCTCGGGGACCGAGGATCGAATCCCGGCCCCAGCCCATGTGGAACCATGTTCTGAGCTGGGGAGTACCCCCAGTTCAGTTCTCTCTCTGTCTCTGTCTCTGGATCTCTCTCTCTCTCTCTCTCTCTCTCTCTCTCTGTCAATAAATAAATAAATAATTAAAAAAACAAAACAAAACAAAATAATGAATTGTTAAATTTATTGGGGTGACATTGGTTGGTAAAAATTACATAGGTTTCAGGTGTATAATTTTACATTACACAGTCTATGTATTGTATATGTGCTCAACACACCGATTCAGTTCACTTTCTATACCCACATATTTGAGGATCCCCTATTTCCTCATTCCCTCTCCCCTTTACCCTCAGGTAACCACTAAACTATTGACTGTATCCATGTGGGTTGTTTTTTTTTTTTGGTTTCTTTGTTATTTTCAGGTTTATATTCCACATATAGGTGAAGTCATATAGTTCTTGATATTTTCAGTTTGACTTATCTTGCTTAATATGGTGATCTCAAGGTCCATGTATGTTATCACAAATGGCAGTATTTCATCTTCTTTTATCACTGAGTAATATTCCATTGTGTAAATGTGGCACCACTTCTTTATCCAGTCATCTACCAAAGGACACTTTTGTTGGTTCCATGACTTGGCCACCATGAACGGTGCTGCGATGGACATTGTGTTACATATATCTTTGCAAACTAAGGTATTCAATTTATTTGAGTAGATACCCAGAAGAGGGATTGCTGGGTTGTAGGGCAATTCTATTCTTAGTTGTTTTTTTTAATATATTTATTTATTTATTTATTTATTTTTGACAGAGAGAGAGAGAGAGAGAGAGAGAGAGAGAGAGAGAGAGAGAGAGAGAGAGAGAGAGAGAGAGAACTGAACCGGGGGAGCTCCCAGTTCAGTATATGGTTCCGCACGGGCCAGGGCCGGGATTCGATCCTCCGTACCCGGCGCTGCAAGGTGAGCGCTTAACCCACTGAGCCATCCCGGCTTCCCCTATTCTTAGTTTTTGAGGAATCTCCATTCTGCCTTCCACAGTGGTTGTACCAATTTATATTCCCACCAGCAGTGTATGAGGGTTCCTTTTTGTCCACAGCCTCTCCAGCACTTGTTATTTCTTGTCTTGTTGATTATAGCCATTCTAACAGGTGTGAGATGATAGCTCATTGTGGTTTTAATTTGCATTTCCCTAATTGCTAGTGATGTTGAGCATTTTTAAAATATATCTATTGGCCATTTATGTGTCTTCATGGGAGAATTATCTGCTCAGGCCTTTTGACAATTTTTCAATTTGTTTGTTTTTTGTTGTTGAATTGTATGAGTTCTTTATATATTTTAGATATTAGCCCCTTATTGGAGGCATTGTTTGCAAATATTTTCTTCCATTCAGTTGGTTACCTTTTACTTTATTGATGGTTTCCTTTTCTGTGCAGAAGCTTTTTTGTTTGATATAGTCTCACTCATTTATTTTGTGTTTTACTTCCCTTGACTTTGAGGTCAAGTTCATAACGTCCTCTCTGAACCCAAGGTCTCTAAGTTTAGTACCAATATATATTTTTTTCTATGCAATTTATTGTTTCAGGTCTTATGTGAAGGTCTTTAATCCATTTGATTTAACTTTGGTATATGGTGACAGTTTGCAGCCAAGATTCATTGTTTTGTATGTTGTGTTCTAATATTCCCAGCACCATTTACTGATGAGGCTTTCTTTTCTTCGTTTTATACTTTTTGCTCCTTTGTCAAAAACTGTCTGTCTATATATTTGTGGGGTTATTTTTGGGTTTTTAATTTTGTTCCATGGGTATATATCAAAAAGAAAATCTGTGTACAAAAGAAATATTTTAATAAAGGAATTGTAACTATGAAAAAGAATCAAATAGAAATACTAGAACTTAGCAATGAAATAAAAGAATGGAGAAATGAATTGATCCACTTAGGAAACAGGGTTGGCCATACGAAGGAAAGGATTAGTGATATCAAAGATAGAGATATGGAAATATCACAGAGGAAGAAGAGAAAAATTTGAGAGTCAAAAGAAATGAAAGAACTTAACAAGAACTGACTTCATTCAAAAGAGCAACATTAGGGGATACTGGGATAGCTAACCAGGTTGAGCACTTGCTTTGCAACTGCGAGGTCTGGGGATTGGATTCCAGCTCTGGCCCATGCAAACCCATATGCTGAACTGTGGAGCAAGTGGTAACCACCAGAATAGCAGCAGAGGTTCTTGCCTCTCATGAGGGAGGACCCCAGTTTAGTTCCTGCCACATACAACCCCATATCCGCCTTGTTGGAATGAAACTATATCACAACTAATGATGTACAACTATGAAGACTGCTCTGGGCCCCCCTCCACCCGCCTCTCTCTCTCTCTCTCTCTCTCTCATCTTCTCTCAAACAATAAAGTAAAAATTTTAAAAATCTTAAAAAAAAAAAGAGCAACATTAGCACAATAGAGATACTAGAAGGGTCAGAACAGAAGTCTACAGACTGATTCTGGGTGGTGAGCACATAATGCGATGTATAGACAATGTAATGTAGAATTGTACACCTGGAAACAATGTAATTGATATCAATTAATGTCACCCCAATAAATTTAACAACAACAAGAAAAGTCTACAGGAAGCTTAATGAAACAAATAGTGGACAAAAATTTCTAAACCTATGGAAAAAGCTGGAACCCCAAATTCAAAAAGAAAACAGGAGTTACCAGAATGTCTCAGCAGGTTAAGCTCTTGCTTTGTAGCTCCCGAAGCCTGAGGACCAAATCCTTGCCCTGGCCCGCGCCGACCCATGTGCTGAACTGGGGTGTGCCCCCAGTTCAGTTCTTGCGGGGGCCCATGCAGGAGGTCCTTGGCCTGGTTCCTGCCCTGCACAGCCTTGTGCCCACCTGTGGAATAAAACTATATCAAAAACTGATGATGTACAACTGTGGATACTGCTCTGGGCTCTCCCCCTTCTTTCTGTCTCACTCAGTCTGTCTGTCTCTGTCAAAATAAATAAATTAAAAAAAAAAATCTTTAAAGAAGAAAACAGGATCCCTAGCTACCTGGACTCTAGCAGATCTTCTCTAAGGCACATTATTCTGAAGATGTCAAAAATCAAAGACAAAGAAATAATTTTTTTTTTAAGATTTATTTTTATTGGTTTTTGACAGAGAGAAACAGAGACAGAGAGAGACAGAGAGAAGGGGGAGGGCCCAGAGCACTCTTCATAGTCAACAGCATTAGTTTTCCATATAGTTTCACTCCATAGGTGGACGCGGGGCTGCGCAGGGCAGGAACTGGGCCCAGAGACTCTGACATAGGACCTGGCAAGAATTGAACTGGGGGCACACCCCAGTTCAGCATATGGGTCCACCTGGGCCGGAGCCAGGATTTGATCCTCAGACTCCAGGGCTGCAAAGTGGGCACTCAACCTGCTGAGCCATCCCAGCTTCCCCAAAGAAATAATTCTTAAGGCATCCAGGGGGGAAAAAAACAATGTACAAAAATTAATTGCATTTTTATGTGACAACCATGAAACTTCAGAAAAAGAAATGAGAAAAATAATACCTTTTGCAATCACAACCACAAAAATAACAAACCTAGGAATAAACTAAACAAGGAACATGAAGGACTTATACACGGAAAACTATAAGACACTATTAAAAGAAATTGAAGAAGACACAAAACAATGAAAAGATATTTTATGTTCATGAATTAGAAGAATCAACATTTTTAAAATGGCCATATTACCCAAGCAATATACAGATTTAATGTAATTCCCATCAAAGTCTCACAGACATTCTTTTGAGAAATAGATTTTAAAAAATCATCATATTCATATGGAACCACAAAAGACCCCAAATTGGCAAAGCAATCCTATGAATAAAGAATAAGGCCAGAGACATCATGCTCTCTAATTTCAGTCTATACTACAAAGTGTCAATAATCAAAACAGCTTGGTATTGGCTGAAAAGCAGATACACAAACCAATGGAACAGAATGAAAAATCCAGAAATAAACCCACAAATATATGGACAGATAATTTGTGACAAAGAAGCTAAAAATATACACTAGGGAAAAGAAAACATCTTCAGTAAACGGTGCTGGGAAAATTGGAAAACCACATGCAAAAGAATGAATCAGGACTGCTGTTACCATATAAGAAAAATTAACTCAAAATGGATTGAAGACCTCCACATAAAACCCAAAACAATAAACTGTATAGAAGACAACATTGATATTAAACTTTTATTTATTCATTTATGATCGATTTTATTGTTTGAGAGAACATGAGAGAAAGAGAGAAAGACAGACAGAGAGAAGGGGGAAAAGCCCAGAGCAGTCTCCATAGTTGTACATTATTAGTTGCGACATAGTTTCATTCCACACTGGTGAATGTGGAGCCGCCCAGGATAGGAACTGAACTGGGGATCTTCCGAATGGGTTGTGAGAGCCTTCACCACCATCCTGGTGGTTACGAGTTGTACCACAATTCATCATATGGGTTTGCACAGGTCAGAGTCAGGATTCGATACCTGAACCTCTCGGTTGCAAGGCAAGTGCTCAGCCTGTTGAGCTATTCCAGTATCCTGGTACTAAACTTTTAGACCTTGTGTTTAGGAAGGACTTTATGAACCTGACCTCAAAGACAAGGGAAGTAAAAGCAAAAATAAATGAATAGGACTGTATCAAACTAAAAAGCTTCTGCACAGTAAAAGAAACATCAACAAAGCAAAGAGACAACCAACTGAATAGAAGAAAATATTTGTAAACAACATCTCTGACAAGGAGCTACCATCTAAAATATATAAAGAACTCCTACAAGTCAATAACAAAAGAACAAATAATTCAATTTAAAAATAGGCAGAGGATGGGGAAGCCAGGATGGCTCGGTGGGTTAAGCGCTCATCTTGTAGCACTGGGGACGGAGGATCGAATCCCGGCCCCGGCCCGTGCAGACCCATATGCTAAACTGGGAGCTCCCCCAGTTCAGTTCTCTCTCTCTCTCTCTCTCTCTCTCTGTCAAAATAAATAAATAAATATTAAAAAAAACCAAAAAAACACGAGATTTAAAAAAAAATAGGCAGAGGAGATGCTGGGATAAATCAGCAGGTTGAGCGCTCACTTGGCAGCCCTGGGGTCTGAGAATAGAGTCTTGGCGCCAGCCCACGAGACCCATGTGCTGAACTAGGGTGTGCTTCCCATGTGGGAGGCCCCCAGTTTGGTTCCCACCCACCCAGGGTGTGCCTCCCATGCGGGAGGTCCCTGGCCTGGTTCCTGCCCCATGTGGCCCTATGCCCATCTGTGTGGAATGAAACTATGTTGAAAACTAATGATGTACAACTGTTAAGACTGCTCTGAACCCTCCCTCTTCTCTCTCTCTCTCTCTCTCTCTCCCCCTCTCTCTGTCAAAACAATAAAATAAATCTTAAAAAAAAAAAAAATGGGTAGAACCTAAACAGACATCTCACTCATGATGACATACAAATGGCCAACAGATATATGAAAACAATGCTCAACTTCAATAGCAATTAGGGACATGCAAATCAAAACCACAAAGAGATACCACATCACCACCTGTTAGAATAGTTATTATCAAAAAGACAGGGAATAACAAGTGCTATGAAGGCTGTGGAGCAAAAGGAACCCTCATACACGGCTGGTGGGAATGTAAATTGTTACAATCACTATGGAAGACAGGGTGGGAGGTTTCTCAGAAAACTGGGAATGGAGCTACCATATTTCCTAGCAATCCCCCTTATGGTTATTTACCCCACAAATTTGGAAACCGTAGTCCACAAAGACATATTTACCCCAATGTTCATCACAGCATTATTCACAATGGCCAAGTCATGGAAATAACCAAAGTGCCCTTTGATAAATGGCTGGATAAAGAAACTAGTACATACATAGATTGGAATATTATTCAGCCATAAGAAAAGATGAACAAATCCCAATTGCAACAAAATGGGTGAACCTGGAAATCATCATGCTAAGTGAAGTAAACCAGACAGAAGAACCTAAGAATCATATGACTTCATTCATATGTGGAATATAAAACAGAAAGTAACAGAGAAACAAAAACTCATGGACACAGTCTTTAGTTTAGTGGTTACCTGAGGGCAAGCAGAGAGGGGAGTGGGAAAGGAGAGAGGGGGAGTCAAATATATGGTGATGGAGGGAGTACTGACTCTGGGTGATGAACACATTATGCAGCATATAGATGAGGTACTATAGGATTATATACCTGGAACTCGTATAATTTTTTTTTTTTTTTTAGATTTATTTTTATTGTTTTTGACAGAGAGAAAGATACAGAGACAGAGACAGAGAGAAAGGGGAGGCCCAGAGCAGTCTCCATAGTTGCACATTATGATTTTTCCACTTAGTTTCATTCCCAGGTGGGTGAAGGGTTGCACAGGGCAGGCACTGGGCTGGGGTCTCACCCTGGTGAGAACTAAACTGGGGGCACTCCCCAGTTCAGCATATGAGTCCACTTGGGCCAGAGCCGGGATTCAATCCTTGGTCCCTGGGGCTGCAAAGTGAGCACTTAACCCACTGAGCTATCCCAGCTTCCCCATCTGTATAATTTTTAATAACCAATGTCACCCCAATACATTTTACAATAAAAAGTAAAAATATGAAGAATAAAATGGCAATAGCTACATATCTATCAGCAAGTACTTCAAATGTAAATGAATTTAATGCTTTGAATCAAAAGATAAAGGAAAGCAGAATGGATAAGAAAACAAACTCTGGGAAGCAGGGATGGCTCAGCAGGTTAGGTGCTCACTTTGCAGTCCCAGGAACCAAGGATCGAATCCCGGCCCCAGTCTGTGTGGACCCATATGCTAAACTGGGGTGTGTTTCCCATGCATGAGGTCCCCAGTTTGGTTCTCGCCCCCAGTTTGGCCCCTGGCCCAGTTCCCACCCTGTGCAGCCTCTGCCCACCTGTGTGGAACAAAACCATGTTGAAAACTGATGACATACAACTATGGAGACTGTTCTGGGCCCTCCCCCTTCTCTCTGTCTCTGTCAAAAACAATAAAATAAAATAAAAAAACAACAAACTCCTACACATGCTGCCTATAAGAGACTTACTTCAGATTGAAGACACATAAAGACTGAAGTAAAGAGACAGAAGACATTTCATAAAAACAAGAATAAGGGGGGAGAGATCAAGATGGTGCTGTGAGAAGAACGCCTTGAAATCTCCCCTAGAACTTGCAACAAACTGAACAGTTATAATTCAACAAAGCATTTCCTATGTAAAACAAAAACACAGCTGAGAGATGCATTCATCTCATCAAAACACCTGAAGGTGGGCAAAGTTGGGTAACTAGGGAGGAAGGAAGGGAAAATGCATAGATGGGGGTGGCGGGACAGCCTGGAGCTCACTGCAGTCCTAGGAGAGGGAAGGAGTGAGACAGCAGTGGGTGCACCAACTCTGGACCTGAGCATTCCCGCCTGAGTGATTAGCATATAATATGGCAGAGATTGTGGGGCAAGGACCAAATACAGAAGAGTGTAAGCCTGCACTACCCTCATTGCCCTCAATGCCAGGCAGGACACAAAGACATGGAGCTAGCCCACCTCCCCCTACTTTCCCAGAACTTGTTTGCCCCACCTCCTCTCATTATTAGCAGTGATCCCCAGAAGAAACTGTAGCAATGAGTATTGGTTTAAAGAACAGAGTATCTACAGCTCTGAGAATTGGGGTGACAGTTCCTGAGTGGCAGACACACAGTGTAACTAATTCCAGTGACAAGGAAGGATCAGTGTGACTAATTCCAGTGACTAGTTGGCAGCAGCCATTATCTGGAGCTACAAGCTCACCTGCTGCCTTCTCTAACACACTCTGTCTTCCCCGTATCTCAGCTGAAACCAGTAGGGGCAGCTGAGACACACAAGTGCTGCTGCTCTGGCTGTACGGGCAGCATTGGATTTTCAGAGGTTCAGAGCCCCATAGCCCACCACATCCTCCCATGGGGGTGGTGCACTGAGACCAAGGTGACTCCATCAAATAGGAGAAGTCCACCTCACAGGAAATCACCAACTGTGAGAAGAATGAATAATGCAGGAGAAAATAAAACACTCTAGCAATACTTACAGGAAAGCAAAAGAAAGACCTCTTCAATCCTCCTGCTACAGAATTCACTCCTGTAGATACCCTGAAAGAGAAGCACTTTAATTTCTATGAATAACCAAGGAAATAAAGCTGCTCAGAAGAAAATGAAAAATCTCCAGAAAATGAATTTAAAGACCCAGAAATATGTGACTTAAACCACAGAGAATTCAAGATTGTTGTTCTGAAAAAACAAACACAAAAAACCAACAAAATGTAAGAAAGCTCGAGCCATTTAATGAACTCAAAAATAAAATCAATGAACAAAATGAATATTTTACCAAAGAGATTGAAACTATAAAAAAGAACCAAATAGAAATTCTGGAGATGAAGAACTTAATAAAAGAGATGAAGAATGAAATAGCTAGCTTAAGAAACAGAGCTGGGAAAGCTGGGATGGCTCAGTGGGTTAAGCGCTCACTTTGCAGCCCTGGAGACCAAGGATTGAATCCCGGCCCTGGCCCGTGCGGACCCATATGCTGAACAGTTCAGTTCTCACCGGGGTGAAGACCCCGGCCCAGTTCCTGCCCTGTGCAGCCCCATGCCCACCTGTGGAATGAAACTATGTGGAAAAACCAATGATGTGCAACTATGGAGACTGTTCTGGGCCCTCCCCCTTCTTGCTGTCTATGTATCTCTCTCTCTCTCTCTCTCTCTCTCTCTCTCTCCCTCCCTCTCTCTCTCTCTCTCTCTGTCAAAAACAATAAAAATAAATCTTAAAAAAAAAAAAAAGAAAGAAAGAAACAGAGCTAACCAGATGGCAGAAAGAATTGGTGATACTAAAGATAGAAATATGGAAATGACACAGATGGAAGAAGAGAGAGACTTAAGAGTTAAAAGAAATGAAAGAACTTTACAAGTTCTATCTGACTTCATAAGAAAGAGAAACATAAGAATGATGAATATATCAGAAGGGGAAGAGAGCAAGAAGGGCATGTAGAACCTATTCAAACAAGTGGTAGATGAGAGCTCCCTGTAACTATGAAAAGAGCAGGATTCTTGAGTCCAAGAAGCAAACAGAATATCTAACTACCTCAGTTCTAAAAGGTTTTCTCCAAGGCATGTTATATTGAAGCTGTCAAAGATCAATGACAAAGAAAAATTCCAAAGGCAGCCAGGAAGAAGAAGACTGTAGCCTATAAAGGTAAGCCCATCAGATTATCATCAGACTTCTCAGCAGAAACTTTATAAGCCAGGAGGAAGTAGATTCAAATATTCAAACTATTGAAAGAGAGAAACTACCACCCAATAATAATTTATCCAGCAAAGTTATCATTTAGATATTGAGAAAGAATAAAGACCTTTCCAAATATACAGGAGCTGATAAAATTCTCCAGCACAAGGCCTACGTAAGAGGAAATACTGAGGGAGGTTATTCAACCTGAAACAAAAAGTCAAAATAAATTGGGATAATTTGTGGCAACAAAAACATAAAAGGGGAGAAAGTAAAGGTCTGAAGTTCCAAAGGGGAAAAAGTTAAAAAGCATGCTTTGAAAAGGGGGCTACTGAGGAAGCCAGGGTGGCTCAGCAGGTTAAGCGCTTACTTTGCATCCCCTGGGACCAAGGATCAAATCCTGCCCTGGCCTGTGTGGATGCATATGCTGAACTGGGGTGTGCTTCCCATGTGGGAGGCCCTCAGTTTGGTTCTCCCCGGAGCAAGCTTTCCATTTGGGAGACCCCCAGTTTGGCCCCAGGCTCAAGGGGGTGTGCCTCCCATGTGGGAGGTCCCTGGCCTGGTTCCTGCCCTGCGCAGCCCCACCCACCTGTGTGAAATGAAACAATGTCTGAAAACTGATGATGTACAACTATGCAGACTGCTCTGGGCCCTCCCCCTTCTCTCTCTGTCTCCCTCTGTCTCTATCTCTGTCTGTCAAAAACAATAAACTAAAATATTGATACCTGGCTCTCCACCCTAGTCTCTCCTGGTTCAGCACAGCAATGAGGCTGGGAGAAGGAGGAGGAAATTTGTTTTCAACAAGTTCTGATTCTGATTCTTATGCAGCAGATTTGGAAAACACTTTCATAAATTGTTTTCTTTTTCATCCATTCTTTTTTTTTTTTACTGTTTTTGACAGAGACAGAGAGAGACAGAGAGAAGGAGGAGGACCCAGAGCAGTCTCCATAGTTGCACGTCGTCAGTTTTTGACATGGTTTCATTCCACACAGGTGGGTGGGGACCATGCTGGGCAGGAATTGGGCTGGGGACCTCTCACATGGGAGACATGCCCCCTTGAGCCAGGGGCTGAACCAGAGGGTGAGAACTGAACTGGGGGCCTCCTACATGGGAAGCATACCCCAGTTCAGCAGACAGGTCTGCACGGGCCTGGCTGGGGACTCGATCCTCAGTCTCCGGGGCTGCAAAGAGAGCACTTCACCTGCTGAACCATCCCAGCTCCCCCCATCCATTTCTCTTAACTGAAATATGCATCTTTTTTTCCTCTTCCTTGCCCCCAAATAAGGACTCTGATTGCAGAGGACCTAGCTGAGTTTAATGTAATCTCCAGTACTGTTGGTTTAATGATCCCATGCATAATTGCATTTTGAAATAGGAGCTTGTTAGTGGAAATAAATCTCTGCAGCAAAGGCCTTCATGTTCTTTGGAGCAAGGAGGACAGTCAGATTCAGTTCGAATGCTCTTTCACTTACCCAGTTCTAATGCACCCCTCTCCCACACCTGGTGTCTCTTCCCTATCCACCCAGGCTACGAAAGTGTGTGTGGCTTTTGGAAAACAGCTGCCTCTTTGCATGATTTCACTGGTTGTGGAAGATTCCAGGGGAAGCCGGATGGCTCAGTGGGTTGAGCACTCATTTTGCAGTCCTGGAGACTGAGGATTGAATCCCAGCACTGGCCTGTGTGGACCCATATGCTGAACTGGTGTGTGCTTCCCCTGGTAGGAGGCCCCCAGTTTGGTCCTGCCCCCCACCCCCAGGTTGGCCCCTGCCTCAAGGGGGCACACCTCCAATGTGGGAGTTACCCAGCCTGGTTCCCACCATGCAGAGCCACCACCCAGCTCTTGGAATGAAATTATGTCAAAAACTGATGATGTATAACTATAGAGACTGCTCTGGGTCTTCCCCCTTCTCTCTGTCTCTCTCTGTCAAAAGCAATAAAATGAATCTTTAAAAAAATATAAAACAAACAAAGAAAGAAAGATTTCATAAGAGACACTCAGGATCCCATGCGGCTTCCAGCCACTCTCTCTGCAGGAAGCACCCCCTTCTTTGGAAGGTGGAGAAGCAACCAAATTTAGTATATGGACCTTGGGGTGCTATGATTCTGGGTTTCTGTCATTTTGGTGAAAAGATGGGAGAGGGAGTTTTGATAAATTGCCTTCTACTATGTATTATTCAACTGGGAAAAAAGAGAAGGAATTAACAGAGGAAGGAAAAACTTAACAAGTAATCAAGCATGGCTTTCATGCAAAAAAATGAGTTGATGTAACTTTTAGAATGGCTGCTTTGGAGAATATTTTTTTCCTCTAAATTAAACAACTTTCTGGAATTCATATACTAATAGGTTTTAATTCTATCAAAATAACCAAAGTGGAAAGACTTAAAAAAAAAAAGAAGCATAAGTTTCTGACAATCCATACGACCCAAGATCTCTTTCTGTAGGACCAGTACTAGGATTAGAAAATACAAATCTCATTACCTTTTAAAATTGAGGATGGTGGGGAAGCCGGGATGGCTCAGTGGGTTAAGCTCTCACTTTGCAGCCCTGGAGACCAAGGATTGAATCCCGGCCCTGGCCCGTGCGGACCCATATGCTGAACTGGGGAGTGCCCCCAGTTCAGTTCTCACTGGGGTGAGATCCTGGTCCAGTTCCTGCCCTGTGCAGCCCTGCGCCCACCAGCGGAATGAAACTATGTGGAAAAACCAATGATGTGCAACTATGGAGACTGTTCTGGGCCCTCCTACTTCTCTCTGTCTCTGTATCTCTCTCTCTGTCAAAAAACAATAACAATAAATCTTTAAATTTGAGGATGATAGCAAAACTGGCCTGCAAAGAGTTTAATTTGATTTATTCAATTCTTCAGTTTTATTTAACAAATATTTATTGTTTGCCCAATTTGTACAAAGAATTTCTGAGGATTAAGACTGCAGATTTCACGGAATTAGAATTATCTTGAGCATATTCATTTAATGTCCTTTAAGATGAAGTTGGAACTTACATGAAAGCTCACTTCACCTAGTGTCATATGAACTTGATTACCCAGTCAATATGTATTGGCATCTTGAAGTATTTACAATAATATTCCTAGGTCTTGTGTTGGATTAGTAACAAGTATTTTCTTTCAATGCCTCTGATAAAGTTGTGGAGGCTACAATGCATTAAGTTGTGAAAGTATTGTGCAGTTCTCTTACAGAGAAGCTTGTATTGGAAGCGTCATGTGAGTTTTAGAAGAGCTTTCGCCTAAGAGGCGTTTGCAACCAAACTCTTATGTGTATAGAAAGGCCATCTAAGATAAAGTTGGCAACAGGTTTCACAAGTGTGCTTTTAACTGACACCTTTAAAGGCAAACCAAACATGTATTTAGATATAGCACCAATTACTTTTTGATTTCAGAAAAAAATGAATTTAAACTGCTCATTAAACAGAGAGTAAGAGAATGGAGTTATAAATGAAGAGTTAAGAGTAGTATAGCTCCTTTCCTCTTAACTCCAAAAACTATTATAAACAAATTCATAATGATATATTACTTGGCACTGAATTAAACATATTATAAATGTATGTATCTATGTATCTATTTCTGTTTAGAAATAGCCTCTGACCTCTAACATGTCTCATAACAGTAGACATATTAAAAAAGAGTAACTACAAAGATTGTACAATTGCAAGTGACTACATAGCAATATATGTAAGAATGATATTCAAAATCACAACAAGCATGTGACCAGGACACACGTCAGTCCAATCCATGCCTGGTGGGTACAGGCTTAGGTATTGTCCTGGAATATATGCACACCATGTGCTGAGCTGTAGGGAGCTCAAGCTGAGAGGACGAGATGTTCTGGGTGCACCAAAGTGGTCTTTTAGAAAAGAACGAGATTTGAACTAGGTAGTGCAAAATAAGAGTATGTTTTGGAAAAATGCTGAACAAAGTCTGTTTCAAACAACAGGTGTGTACAGAGGAAGATTAAGGGGTGAGCAACTAGGCTGCTAATCTAAGGCGTTACTGGAATATAAGGACGTGGAGAAATTTATACTTATTGGCTTTCCTCTTAGGGAAAGAAATATAATACGTATGTTCAGAAGAAATATTTTTATAAGTTTTTGGGGGTAATAAGAAGAGGATTAAGGGCATTGTAAGCATGTCCATGTTCAAATAACAATATCTAGTCTTTGATTTGGCACTGTGTCTCGTGGTTCTCCTCTCCATCCCTCAGTACCATCCCCAACCCCATTCCAGAGCTTAATCACCTTAAATAAATATTGAACAAACGTCTAAAGAATATTAGTGTGAAAATAGAAGTCAGTGTAGAGGGCCTCATGTCTCAATCTGGCCAATATGTGGGAGCTCAGATAGTATGTGGGGGAGCAGGAAGTTGTCTGTAGTAGAAAAAACTATTCACAATGAAAAAAGCGAGAGAGTGAGCAGCATGACTTGCTAGAGAGAGCACAATATTTGCAACCAAAATACTTGTGCTCCAGTCCCAGTTCTGCCACTAGTTACCCACGTAATTTGAGTAAGTCAAAACTATGGATGTTTTATTCATCTTAACATTATGGGAGATGAGCATGGTACTGCAAGGCATCGAGACACTGAATAAATATTTGTTGATTATATGAGCATATAAATGAGTAAATGAATGCTCAAATTTTCAGTTTCTTTATCTGTAAGACAGGGATAAATACTACACTTTCTTGCAACAGGGACCTTCCTTCCTTCCTTGCTTTCTTTCCTTCCGTGGAGAATATGAATGAGAACCACAAAGAACCCTCTAAATTTTAATAGCTTTCTACTCAGCCTAGTTATAAAGGTAGATCAAGGGGTATAGAGTTTGCCCATGTTTAAATTGAATGTGTATCTGAGTTGATAAGAATTCTAGCATTCTATAACCCTTGCTTTGCAATCAGAAGTCAGAGGACACATGCCCTACATCCCCAAAATAGAGAACATGGAATCCGAAATCATGACCAATACTTTACTATTTTATGGCAAAATGGGGGAAATAGGAGTATTATAATATGATTTGAAATAAAGCTATCTATATGCAAATTTGAGGAATAGCAGGTCTTTCTTTTTTTTTCTAAGATTATGTTCTTACTTAGTTTGGTGCCAAAATATTTTTTTAAAAATGAGATTAGGGCAGTAGTAGACTTTTATTTTGAATGTCCTTATCTATAAAATAATAAGATGGCAATTCTATACAACTCCTTCAATATTGTTTGAAATTTTATTTATCCATAAAACCACCAAGTCTAGCAACTACCATCCCAAGAGAGTTCTGGATGGGCACACAGAAATTTGGGAGCCTGGCTTTAGTTCCATTACCTTATTTTTCAACCAACTGAAGTTTGGTAGTCATAGAGAAAACTAGAAATTCTTTAGGTAGAAACAAACCATGTGAGGCCTTATTGGAATGCTGTTCTAATGAAACAGTAAGATACACATTTTTTTTTCTTTTTTTTTGGTTTTGACATCTCTTATTAGCAAAGTAAATGATTAAGATGTCTGCACTTAAACCAAATGGTAGCACCAACATAAACATGAAGAGATGTAATTGTTCATGACAGTTTAAGGGCTGGTACAATTGACTAGGCAAAATGAGATGCCTGTTTTAATTTGACAGCATTGGCATTTTTCATCTTTCTGTCTTAACCAAAGTTCTAAAAGACTGGTTTGACCAGAATGGTGAGGTTTTGATATCGGAGTGAGTCAACAAATTAAGATTGAAACATTTAAGAGGCCAGTAAGAATTTTCAGATAAAGTTACCTTTTATTATTCTGAACATTTTTTTATTCAGTTTAGTGTGCAGTATTTATTTTCATCATCCTCAGGTTACTTGTCCTTAAAACAGTTTTAGACCATTTTGTTATTTCCCATTCTTAAGGCTCATGATTCTCCTTTATGATTGTTTGTCACTATATGTGGTTTGTAATTTTTGTTTATGCACTCATTTCTAGAAAAGGATTGTCTTTTCCTCCTGAGGAAGTTCCATGAAACTGGGGCTGTGAATTGTCTCTACAGCAGTTTGACATTTATATCTACTGAGACCCTAGGGTTTTCAATATTACTCTAATACTTCTTATATTAATTTCTTAGCTCAGAGTTCTGGTGCCATACATATAGTATAGATTTAGATTCTGATGAGCATGGACACAAATCTAGATTTTCATTTTTTTCTTAATCAAATTTTGCCTACTTGAAACCCCAGACAGACAGTAAGTCCAAAGCTTTCCTGGGCAACCCTGTGAATTTTCACATGTTATTTTTTTTTTTTAAGATTTATTTTATTGTTTGAGAGGAGAGAAAGAGAGAGAGAGAGAGAGAGAGAGAGAGAGAGAGAGAGACAGAGA
>PVKE010010213.1:0-42997 GCA_004027555.1 Craseonycteris thonglongyai | reverse complement strand
AAAAAAAAAAAAAAAAAAAAAAAAAAAAAAAAAAAATGCAGAGGTTGAGGGGAAGCTGGGATGGCTCAGTGGGTTGAGCGCTCACTTTGCAGCGCCAGGGACCGAGGATCGAAACCCGGCCCCAGCCCGTGTGGAACCATATGCTGAACTGGGAGCTCCCCCAGTTCAGTTTTCTCTCTGTCTCTGTATCTCTCTCTGTCAAAATAAATAAATAAATAAATAAATAAAAATGTAGAGGTTGAACCATGTATGGTGGATAAAAATTTTAATGTATCATTGGAAAACAGAAAAGATTACTGAGGTACAATGTTGCTGAAGGTACAAAGTCAAAACTGCTCCACTAAAAACCCATGGAACCCTATCAAGATGATCAGTTTGTTTGAGGCAAAAGTAATCTGGGCCTTTATTTTCCTGAAAAATGGACAGAAGGAAGAGAAAATACAAAAGTATATGCATGTGTGTCTACACTGAAAAGTCTAGACGATGGTGAATGTTTTGAGGTGTTTATTTTCTACAAAGTGTTAATTTTATGATAAACAGATTGGCTATTAATATGTACATATATACACATATAACTTAAACAACTGTATGTTAGACTTTCTTAAATCCCTGAAATAGCTACATTACTGAGTCAATGTCCTAAGCTCCATGTAAACTGCCTGTGTCAGAAAACATTATTAAATAATAAATACAATTCAATAAAATGTTAAAGGCAAAAAGAAAAATTTACACAAAAAAATTATAAATACCTTTGCTGGGTCACAAGGCCGTCGATTGATAAAGAAAAATTGTCTGTCTGTTGAACTCCTTCCAACACCATGAGTACAATGAGAAATGAAACCTGAGATACTATTCAGTGTTCACAAAGGCAGGGTTCCAGAGTGAAAAGGATTAGAAACACACATAATATGGCACATTCTTAAAAATAAAAACATAACACCTGTGACATGCTGGTAAGTGCTAACATTTCAGTTAATGTGCATCTGTTCTCCATTCTGATGAATTATAAAAAGAACAAACCTTCTGGAAGGCTGCAGATTCAAAATTATTTGTTTCAGCTCTACTTTCACCTTCCCTATTAAAACCTTGGTCTCTAGGAAAGGAGTGGGGTCTCACCCCAAACTCACATTCTAGAACAGAGGTGTCCAACCTTTTGGCTTCCCTGGGCCACACATAAAATACACTCACACTAACAACAGCTGATGAGCTAAAAAAAAATTCACCAAAATATCTCACAATGTTTTAAGAATTTGTGTTGGGCCTCATCCAAAGCCATCCTGGGCCACACAGGTTACACATGCTTGTTCTAGAACCTTCATGCTGTCCCCACCAGCTGTCGAGGGAATCCAGCTATTAATACTTGTCATCAGGATCTTTGCCCACATTCCCTGCCCTTTTAGACTCTGTTCTTGGTTAGCAAACCTGACTCTACTGAGGTGCAGAAGAGCTTATTCTACCTAACATCTACCTCACTATTTGCATTCTGTAAGAACAGTAGGTACCTCAACATAAAGAAATGAATCCCCATCTTTAATTTCATGCATAAGCCAAAGTGGAGGCCGGGTAAGCAATATGGACCATCACAGGCTCAATCCTGCTTATGTGAAATGTCTATTTTTCTTACACTAAAAGTAATGATGCTGCACTGGACGTAGGGTAAGGCATGAATTAAAGGAAACACAGCCTTTGTTGCTCTCTGCCAAATCCCAATAAAGTGAAACATTAGACATAAATAATCTTTTAAATGTCACAACTAATGATGTACAACTATGTAGGCTACTCTGGGCCCTCCCCCTTCTCTCTCTCTCTCTCACCTTCTCTCAAACAGTAACATAAATTTTTTAAAATTACTAATAATAATATTTTAAAGTTATTCTAATTGTTCACTAAAGAGAACTTTTACTACAAAGATAATTCAATAGAAAACCCCCTAACATGCATGCACCAGTTACCCACAATATTGCCTGAATTAAATGACTCCTTTATATAAATCCTCTTTCTCAGCAGTAATGCTGCCTACAAGTTTATAATAAACATGTGAAACTAAAAACCTTAAATCCCTATCTTTACAAACAAAAACTTCAACAAAAAAGTGTTTGTCATTTTTTTGGCAGCAACCTACTCACCGAAACAGATTATGAAGAGAATCAGTGCAGCTCAGCCCAAACTCCTCACAGACACTGTCACTAGGGGGCAGCTGAACAAAAGGAATGAGGCTGTGCAACTAAAAGAAATCGAGGTTCAGTTAGTTTCTAATGGAGATAGAATGGACCTAATCTTAGAAAAAAAGATATAATGAAGGTTTTTGTGTTTTCTTTCCTAGTCAACTATCCACATTAAAAGCACAAAGAATCGCAACAGTGGCTTTCTGAAGTACTATAATACTCGTTATTCTGATTTTCATTAAACACAAAACATTTGAGCTCCTACTTATCCATAATCTATATATTGCTTATAATACTTCATATTTTTTCAGAGAGTAAAAGTATTACTTTATTTCCTGAAAGAATAAATAAAAATGTTCAGTGGGGAAGCCGGGATGGCTCAGTGGGTTAAGCGCTCACTTTGCAGCCCCGGGGACCGAGGATCGAATCCCGGTCCCGGCCCATGTGGAACCATATGCTGAGCTGGGAGCTCCCCCAGTTCAGTTCTCTCTCTGTCTCTGTCTCTGTCTCTCTCTCTCTCTCTGTCAAAAATAAATAAATAAATAAATAAATAAATAAATAAAATGTTCTGCTAGGCATCTGATAAAAATAAAAATCAATTATTGGATTTTATTCTCCATTCTACTGGAAAGGACAATAGAAGCCTGCCATAATCACTAAGCAATAAAATGTTTTTAGATAACTGGTCACCACTACCTGTTTCTGCCCAAACACAGATCCAATGTTTTCCTTTATGCTGAAGCTTCCACTTGTGCCAACCACAGGCTGTCGTTTTCCTTGTCCCACCTGATTGGTACAACTTACACGGATGCCTACTGAAATGATACAGTATGCGTGGAAGACCTGGACCATTTTGGCATACTCCTATTTAAAAAACAAACACAAACTCAACATTACTTCATCTTACAAGAATTGCGTGATTCAAGTTATAACATCCAATTCAAGGTTCTCTTATCATCTCACAAATAAGGTGAATTATTTCTGACAGACTGGCCCATGAATCACATCTCTTTATATGATACAAAAGGGAACTTGGAGGTTCTAGGTTATTAGTCACAATTCACCCACTACTATAAAAATCAAAAAGAACATTCCCTTTGTCCTTGTAATCCCTCCTTGAGATATGTATCCATATATTATAGAAAGACTGGCACAAACAAAGACATATTATAATAATGTTCACTGTAACAATCTATAATCGTGAAAAATTAGAAACAACCTCAGTCACCATCAACAAGGGGTTAATTATGGTATACACATATAATGGCAGAATGACAAAGAATAAGATACTGGTATATATAATATCTATATAAAAAGTCAAGGGGAAGCCGGGATGGCTTAGTGGGTTAAGTGCTCACTTTGCAGCGCCGAGGACTGAGGATCGAATCCCGGCCCCGGCCCTTGCGGACCCATATGCTGAACTGGGAGCTCCCCCAGTTCAGTTCTCTCTGTCTCTGTATCTCTCTCTCTCTCTCTCTGTCAAAAACAATAAAAGTAAAATAAATAAATAAATGGCAAAAGTCAAGCTATATAGAACAGTTTTTATATGACTGTAATTATTTTAAAAAATAGAAACATGCATAAAGTTTATATATACATGTATACATTTATAGTCTAAAAGGATCTAAACCTACCTCAGGGAGGTAACCAGAGACAACATTCCACAATATACAATTCTCTATTACTTAAATGTTTCATATTTTGTATTACTTATTTCAGTATATTAATTAATTGATCTTGAAAATTTTTTCCAAGATTTATAAATACATGAAATCAAAAGGAGTCTGCAAAGACATACATCAAAAACTATTAACAATGGTCATCTCTGGCAAGTACAAGTTCTTTATTTCTGTATTTTTTGAGGCACTACTTTTTTACCATAAGATACAAAATAATAAATTTTCTCTGAACAAAAAGTTTTTTATCTTTAAATTAAAAAAAATATTTAAAACATTTTTAAGTTTTCTCTGTAGTAAATATATTCTTTTATAAAATTTAAAATTTATAACTAGCACAAATTGCTTTGCGAGTTTTTGGTTTTTTTTTTTAAGATTTATTATTGGAGAGAGAAAGGGGAGTGCCCAGAGCAGTCTCCATAGTTGGACATCATTAGTTGTGACATGGTTTCATTCCACACAGGTGGATGTGGGGCCACGTGGGGTAGGAACTGAACCAGGGGTGTTCTGCATGGGAGGTGAGAACCTTCGCTGCCATCTCAGCAGTTACCAGTTGCACTACAGTTCAGCATATGGGTTTGCACAGGCCAGGGCTGGGATTTGATCCTCGAACCTCAGGGTTGCAAGGCAAGCACTCAGCCTGTTGAGCTATCCTGGCATCCCCAAGAAAGTTTTTTGCTGCATTCATTAAGCAATAAAGATAGAATCAAAAAACAATGCTATTTCTTAAAGGATTCATTTCCCATATTAGAATACCTAATAAACAGGAACTAATCATTCTCTTTAAGAAAAGGGTAAATCACCCTAAATTAAGCCTTTGAGGGAAAGCAGCAAACCAAGCACTTTTTAAAAGCTGAAGGGGAGAGAGTCAAGTGGAGAGCAACCCGCTCTGGTAGACCCTTCGCTGCACATGTATGCTGCACTCTCAATGCTCTTGGAAGCTGGGATCCGGAATTTATGGTACCTTTTTAATATTCCTCTGAAACTCTTTATGGCGCACAGGTAGCGTGTAAAATAACTGCTGCACGCTGACTGTTGTCCCTCTAGGTCGTGCGTAGGGGCTTTTCTGGACAATTTTCCCATTGTGATCAAACACCAGTCGAGTCCCAACCTTCGCAGATGAGTGGCAGGTAGAAATAGTGACATCACTGGAAGAGAATGCAGGGCATCCCGTGGTCAGTTAGACACTCACAGGTGCTGGGCATCACACACTCACTGTCTCACTTCTCTTCTCTCAAAACTCTCATAAGAGATGATGACCCCTCTGAGATAATCAAGAGAGTTCAAACAGGTGACAAGTCATCATAAAACTTAAGGTTTGGCCCCAAACAGATAGTAAGATAGAGAGTTCTGAAAATGCTTTGTTTTGACAAAAGCTTTGATATTTGGTTGGTTTTTGGTTTTTGGTTTTGGTTGAACTGAAACCAATAAAAAATCTCAAATTTATATTCCTGAATAAACACTTATTTCTCAGTTACGTTACTAATTTTCTAACAAAATTTTTAAAAAGAATCCAAGAGACATTAAAGTTCAAATATATAGTTATTTATAAACATGTAGTCTCTTGTGCAATTAAGTAAGTGCTTCAGTTAAACTTTTTTCCTAAACATTGGGATAAATTAAAACCAATAACACCCATAATTTATTATCTACATTTTAAAACAGAGAAGTTACTGTACTAATAAGGGTAACAAATTTTTTACAATACTATTTGCTTCATTTCATTCATTCATTGCTTCCATTTCAGAGGTTTTACCACTTAGATTGAGAAGTGAGAAACATTCAGATGGAAGAGTGTAAACAATAATGATCTGAATTATACTTTAATTTTCAGAGAGATTTTTATATGGGGTCAAGTTAGTGGAGAAAAATATTGCATCACCTCAGTGCACAAAGTGAGCTCAGAGCTTCCCCCCGAAAGCCAAAAGTTTCAACCTGAGTTAGGTCAGCAAACTCTTGAATCTTAGAAGTGTGATGTTTCAGAGCTGAAAGAGAGGTGTAAAATAAGGCCCAGGATATCTCAAGTGGTATAGCAATGAATATATACAATAACTACCAAAGTCACTACTTTTAAAAAGCTGGTTTTGTGTTTACTCAAAATTTTGAGGTATTCTGCCCTAATATTTAAAAATAAGATTAGAAAAATTCAACTTACTTAAGCCTTCAAAGTTTTCTTCTTCTACCCCGCATCCATTGTCTGAAACTTCAATGAGCTCCACCCCATAGTCTTTAAGCCTTAGATCTAAAAAATTTTAAATATTTCTCAAAGAATTGATCCATGCAAAAGCCTATATACTAACAGTATTTATAACTTATATAATGGAAATTTGAGTCATAACCATCTTTACTTAAATACTATTGTCATTTTATATATATATATATTTTTTTTTTAAGTCCTTCTTGGCTATTTATACTAGCTCTAATAAAATTGTTCTGTTTTTATTATATTTCTATTTTTCTTTCAAAAGGATAATTTTAACATAGTCATTAAAGAAAACAGGTTCTTGAATCAGACTTCCTGGGATCATATTTTACTAGCTTTATAAGCTCAAAAAAGGTAAATTCCCTGTGCCTTAATTTCCTTATTTGTACAATAATCAACAACAACAGTAATAACTAATATCTCATAAGGTTATTCTACAGTTTAAATAAGGTATCCTATCTATACTTAGCAAATGCCTGCCTAGCACATATTAAGAACACAGTAAGTTAACTACTACTATTATTACTACCTCACTAAGTACTAGGCATATAGTTATTTTATTAATAAATTTAATAACTAAGAAAGAATTTTTCAGTATACCAACACTTGATTATCTTATTACAGTAACAAATGTTTCTTGAGTAAAATAGCATAAACTGATTATTTCTTGTGGTCTGAGTCTCCCAAACTTACCAATATTAGTGGCACCAGCATCCAAACTATTTTCCACCAACTCCTTCACAGCAGAACTTAGACTCAGGACCACTTGTCCGGAACAAATCTGATGGACCGACCTCCCGTCAATAGGCCTGATGGACTTAGCAAGTTCTGTACTAAAGAAACCAGTTACAAGAAACAAAGCAACTATGTATTTATTGATTTTCATCCTGGTTTTAACTGTGGGAAATTATTCATCTGTTAATAGTTAATGGGCCTAATGTGCTCACTTATTATATAAAATACAGTTATACTTATAAATATGGAATGTTCTACACTTTTTAAATATCTATTGAAAATCTTATGAATAGATACTTTGAATGCAACAGATATTTAAAAATCTAATTATACCAGGATCTTCGGGGAGGAGGCACATGTACTCCTCAAGCTATGGGTCAATAATCTTTTGCAACAAATGTGATCGTTTTTCTTTAAAAATGAAAGCAACATTTCTCAGGTAAATCTGAAAAGCAAAGAACATACTAGGAACTAGGAAATACATAGTTTATGTCAAAGTCAAACCCATCTTACTTAGTAACTAGGTACCAGTGTGTAACTATTCCCATATTTGCCTTTGACTCGCCCCTCCAAATCCGGGCTGCCAGCTGCTGACTTAGCAAAGACCCACAATGTTCTGGCTGTACCTGCTTTGTTTTCCAACTGGTCTGTCTCCACTTTCTCCCTACTTAGCTTGACCAGATGTACAGTTTGAGACAGAACAGAAAATAACTGTACTGCCCTGTTGCAAATGGTCGGTACAGTCAGCCTACTGACACCTTGAGTTTAGCCCAGTGAGACTAGGCTGACCATAGGTACCATTTGAGATGGGACAGTACCATTGTTTTTTGTCCCACTGAAAACGGTACATCTGGTCAGCCTATCCTTACTCCAATCCATCCTCCATGCTACTAGTTACTTTAAAATTTGCAAATCTGGTCAAATAATTTTTGTTGCAAAACAGCATTCCACTGTCTGCTAAAATGAAGTTTAAAATCTAGTCATAATTGGACCCAATCTACTTTATTTTCTCATTCTCTCTAATCCTCCCTTCAACAATTCCCCTACGTTCTACTCATAGCAAACAAATGTTTCCTGATTATTACAAGCTCTTTTAGACACTGCACTTCGCCTATTAGGTCTGTCTAGGCTGGTACCCTCTCGCTCGTCTGTCTGGCTGACTCCTGCTCATCCTAGGAATGCCTTCCATCTATTCATCAATTTAGCAATTTCTAGGGAACGGTTTAGTTGATAATTTGGGTGTAATAGACACAAGGGCCATAGGCTACGGGTCCATTTCTAATATTTATTTTGAGGGGTGGGGATAAACGATTTAAACATAACGAATTTGGGTTCAGGAACCAACACTGAATGCAACAGGGCCAGCAGATGATTTGCTACCCAGAATTCAATGCATCAAGGGGTACAGAAGTAATGCTTTTTTTTTTTTTAACTGCGGCTATGCAGCACCACCACCACCGCCCCACGCCGCCAAAAAAAAAAAAACAAGTAAAAAGGAAATTAATTCAGTCTACTGGGATTTCATGCCCGGCTTCAGTTCCACAGACGTGTGGCGGCGTCTGGGCACAGGCTGCCTGGGAGCGGGCCGAACCCCCCGCGAACCTCAAGCTGCACCCAAGTGGCAGTGGGTCCGGGAGCGCTGAGGAGGCCGCTCCGGGGCCTGCGTGCAGCGGGCTCGCCAAGCCTCGGGGTCATTTTCTCCTCCTCTGCAGGGTTCTGGAACGCCGTGCGCCGTAGAGAGGGCGACCGCGAGGGGAGACTGCAAGCACAGCTCACCTCGGCCCCTCGGCTGACTCCATGGATCCAGAACGTGAGCCGCCTCAGGTTTCCCAACAGTTCCCGCCGACGCTCCCACGGCTGCCCCGCCTCCCGGCCTCCCATTGGCTGCTCCAGACACTGTGTCCCGCCCCTTCCGGTAGGGTGGAAAAACGGTGCCCTTCTCTCCTCCTGGCTGATTGGTCGTGTGAAAGGTCTCGGGTTATGACGTCAGGAGAGCCCAGGCCACTTACAGCTCATGGACTACGCTTTCCAGAACGCTCGCAGCGGATCGTAAAAAGGAGGTGACCGCCGCCCGTAGTGGCCTTTCACGGTTCCTGAGCGTTCGTGTCCCTCACCCGCCACCTTTCTTCCCTCCTTTGGTCCCCACGATGCCGATGTACCAGGTAAAGCCCTATCACGGGGACTGCTCATCTCTCCGCGTAGAGCTCCCCAACTGCATGTACCAGCTCCCCAACGTGCACCGCAGGACCAGTAGCTCGGCGCCCGAAGCGAGCCACGTGCAGGTAGGAGCGCGCGGCCCCCCGTCTGATGCTCTCATCCGTTCAATGTGCAGGCGCTGTGGCCCAGCCCTAGGAGTTGGGAGACTAGGATCTGAGACACCCCTAGCTCCGGGTCGTGGGATATGTCCTGGCTCGGGCAAGCCGTGGGCATCCAGCGACCTCCTGCCGCACCCTGGCCTCACGCTCCCGGCAGTTCCCGAACTTTTATCAAAACATCTACCAAGTGACTAGCACGCAAATGCCCATTTTATGAATAAAGCGAACTCAGTGTCACCACCACTTAGGTAAACACATGCTATCCCCTAACCTCCCTAAGTTTCGTACTTCCGTTATCATCATATCCTGTTTCTCTCTTACTGTGCCACCTAAGTATGCGTCCCTAAGCCAAGTCTTGCTATAAATGGAAGCATGCTGTTTGTGTCTTGCTGTGTCTGGCTACTGCTTCTAGACATGATTTCAGAACTCTCTTTGTTGCGTGAAATGATGTATTCGTCCTCTCTGCAGTCTATTCCATTGTATGACTACCCCCCACGGTTTATCCATCCCATTTTGCTCACAATATGGGCTGGTATTCCATTGTGAACTGTTTCATTCTGCAGTGAATATTTTTGTACACAAGCAGGCATAGGATATTTTCCAAGGGATGGAATTGCTGACTCCGTGGCAGGTCTATCAACTGTAGGTAATAAATTGCTTTACAAAGTGTGATTATGCTGCCTTAAAACACTGTCACCAGCAATGTATACAAATTCCTGATTCTGGCACCCTCCCCAAAGTTTCTAACTTACAAGATACAGTCCCACTTCTCTTGAGAGCAACACAAAGAATAAACTGCTTCTAAATACATAAAACAAATGGATACACACAGTATGCCAAATAACAATCTAGTCTGAGAAGGAAAACAACAGGCCAACATTAAAAGGGATGATGGGTAAAGCAGATTTGAGCATTTCCTCATTCCTCAGATCGAGTGAGATAAACCTGGGCTGGGGCTCTTACCCATAGGCCATGTTACACTGTAGCACTGGTTTCAGTTTTTCAGTGCATCCATGGTTTTTGAATCCAGTAGATGCTGCTTCGCTCTGGTTCAGCAGGGACCTTATTGCCATTTATAGAAATGAGCAAGATTGGATATAACAACATGGGAGGACTGTCATTGAGTAACGTAAGGTTATTACACAGGTAGTAGCTGTCACTCATCTTGCATTCAGACTTAGTTCTGTTCACCTAATTTAAATGGCATGCTGAACTGTTTTGTTCCACCCAGAAGTCATTCATCAAGAGCAGCAAGTGAGGTAAGAAAGTGGTGATTCAGCTCTAGGGTAAACAGGAGTTAACCAGAGGACTAAATTACCTTAGACTAAATTACCTGAAATGAAATCATACAATTTCAAAGTGGCTTTCAGTCATGTGTTTTGTTTTAAAGCATTTGTGGGTCAACTTACATGACCTATGGGACTGGGAAAAATAAGATGGTTCTACTTCACTTTAAAGTCTTCTTTTAAAAGGGTGGGGGGGGGAAGTTTGATAAATTTGTGGAACTAAGTAGACAGGTGGTCAAATTCAACAGACAACTTTCATGCTAGAAGTGAACACTGATGTTGGTTGTTTAGGGAGCATCTGACCCATCTCTTCAAGCTCTTGAGGCCCGCCAAGATGGTATTTTAAAACATCTGTATGAACTGAAAGCTGCAGTCGATGGCCTCTCTAAGATGATTCAAACGCCAGATGCAGACTTGGACATAACCAACATAATCCAAGCCCATGAGCCCACAGTTCTGTCGACCAATGCATTAGACTTAAACTCTGTGCTTGGAAAGGTAAGCTCATGTGGAAAGCTTGAAGAACATCTGCGTGCTAGGTTGCTGTTTGTACTAGGGTGAGCAAAGCCTTGGTTTTCTATTTTGTAGAAGCAGTACAAAGAGCATGTTCTTTTTCTCCCCTAAATGATTGTGCCTATCCACAGATCAAATTCACAAGCTTCACATGAAGCCAAAGCAAGTGCTAAGGCTGCTTCTTGACTCTTCAGACTCAGTGGGGAAAGTGCAGGGTAGATTCATAGAGTTACAACTTCCTTAAGGGGGAGGGAGGGAGGGAGAAGAGATGGGGGGTGGGGTAGTAGGGAGGGAGCATCAAATATATGGTGATGGAAAAAGAGCTGATTCTGGGTGGTGAGTACATAATGCAATGTATAGACAATGTAATGTAAAACTACACCTAGAAACAATGTAATTGTTATTAACTAATGTTACCCCAATAAATTTAGGGAGGGGGAGGTGAATGACAACTTCTTGCCATTCCAGGCAGCATTCTAGCAGTCTGGGCTCCAGAGAAACAGATCTTAGGTCATTTGCTCAGTGTTTCTCAGAGGTCCAGCAGAGGTGACCCAGGCTCTTTGAGAACAGCCTGGATTTCAGAGCTTTAGCTACCCAGAAGCAAATATCCCATTAATCCTTTTGAAACATGTCACTAAAATCCAGTTACAATCTCCTATTTCAAGCGCATTTTGCTTAAATTCAGTTTATTAAGTTGTATCAGCCACTTTTAATGATTAACTTCAGCCAATTTAAGGTATAATCTGATGAGAGGGTGCAATAGGGTTTGTCCCAATAACCCCTGCTAATACCCTCTAGGATTGGTGACAGAAATGGTACAACTTAAGGATCTAACAAGTGGAGGCAGTACTGCTATTTTTGCTAACCTTGGTACCTCTGCATGGGTGTCTTCCATTTTCACCCAGTACGTTTGCATGCACCGAGGACCTGGGGAGACCTGGCAAGTCCCACAGGGAGCCAGTCCAGTTGATGAGTCACTGATCACAGCTGTGCCACTTGGTCTTAGGGTACTAGGGTTTCCCAGAGCACACAGTCTTAAGATGCACTGTGACACCTCAGAAGGCACCATTTCCAGTCACACACACTATTCAGAGCTTCAAAGCACCCATCATTGCTCGATGTGAACAGTATCAGTCAGGAGAGGCCACCACAGGCCATGTTGTGGCAGGCCGTGTACAGAAAGCCAGAGAATTTGGCCTGCCTTGTGTTCTGTGAGTTCATTAAGAGTGTAAAGAAATAATGTGCATCTAAAAAAGGCAAGATGTTTTAGCCCTTTGGTTAATACCTAGTTTTTGAGACTGTTTCCACCCCTGGTGAAATCTGAAACCAAAACCTTCTTTCAAGAGACTCTTCATTGACACCTAAGTCAAAAACACAAATTGATGTAGAAACTGGATCCGGTCAGGTGGTCAGGTGTTAAGAATTGGTAAATGGAGAATAGTAGTGCCTGGTATCTGTGGGACACTGGTTCCAGGATCCCCCATGGATACCAGAATTTGCAGATGGTCAAGTCCTTTATACATGACATAGAACAAGGCACATAGTCAGTCCTCTGCATCCACAGATTCCCAACTATGGATCAAATACAGTTCTCGATCCTCAGTGGAATCTGAGGATGCGAAACCCACAGATCCAGAAGACTGACTACAGTTGCATGTGGTTTTTGTTTGTTTGTTTGTTTGTTTAATTAGGGACAAAGAGAAGCGACATTAGTTTTTTTACTAATTTGACAGGAAAGTCAACTTTTTATTTGTCAGCAGTGTAGGGGTTAAGGGGTTGGTGTTGGCTCATAGCCCAGCTCCACATCTTCCTGAGCAAGTGACCTTGGATAAGCCACGTTTCTCCCCAGGACTCATTTCTGCAGCTGTGAGGTGGGATAATCGTAGCACCATCTTCATGGGAGTTAGGTTCTAAGAATAGCACCTGGTACAACACACCCAGACTGCGGGTAATGCTCATGTTCTTTGCTGTTTGGGTTTCCTCCTGCAGGATTACGGGGCACTGAAAGACATTGTGATCAATGCAAACCCCGCCTCGCCGCCCCTCTCCCTGCTTGTGCTGCACAGGCTGCTCTGTGACCACTACAAGGTCCTGTCCACCATTCACACACACTCAGCAGTCAAGAACGTGCCAGCAAACCTTCTCAAGTGCTTTGGTGAGCAGAGTAAAAAACAGCCCCGCCATGAATATCAGCTGGGTTTTACTCTGATTTGGAAGAACGGTAAGTAGAAGGAACTGGGTCCCACTCACAGCCTCCCTCTGTAATGAAACGTGCACCAGGGTTTTAATAAACACCAGCAAAAGCTAGGATGGTGATGTTTCTTCAGTACTTGCTGTCAGGGCAGACTGTCTATAAATTTCAAAAGCTTATAGGAAGGGCCTCTGGTAAGAGCACAAAGTTTTAGGGGAGATATCATCTAACTAGCTGGAACAGGGGAATAGTGGCTGTCAGTCATTTTGCCCTTACATTTCAAAACTTGTTATTACAGGGACACTGATGTTCTCTTTTCAAGTGGCCATAAAAAGATGGCAGGATATCATTTATTCATTATCCCACTGATGTGTGCCTCCCTGGTTAAGTTTTTACAGAGGGAAGTGAGTTAATGTCATCCATCCAGTAATGCCTTAACTGCCCTCTACTACACGTAAGCGGAGCAACTATGAGGGTACAGAGTTTCTAACCTGAGAGATGGGTCTCCTGGTTTCCAGTCTTCATCCTGCAAATGCCTGGGCATAGGGATTGTAGTACGTAGTCTTGAGGTCCCTTCTAGCTTGAAAACTGTCAATCAAATGCCAGAAATGATTACTTTTTAAGTTTGCATTCTTTAGTTTAAACTTGCTTGAATATTACATTTTTCAGAAACACTAGAACTGTGACTTTCTTCTTGAAAATATACTTCCCCATGCCACCAGTTCCTAATTAGCGAATCCTCTTCCCACATGTATAAGTACTTCCTTCCAGCATGCTGTTCTTATTGACATTACGTGGTGTGTTTTCCTTTCAGTGCCCAAGACTCAAATGAAGTTCAGTGTCCAGAGAATGTGTCCCATCGAAGGAGAAGGGAATGTTGCACGTTTTTTGTTCTCCCTGTTTGGCCAGAAGCATAATGCTGTAACTTCAACCCTCATAGATAGCTGGATAGATGTAGCTTTTTTTCAATTAAAAGAGGGAAGCAGTAAAGAAAAGGCTGCTGTGTTCCGCTCCATGAACTCTGCTCTTGGGAAGAGTCCCTGGCTCGTTGGGAATGAACTGACCGTGGCTGACGTGGTGCTCTGGTCCGTGCTCCAGCAGACAGGAGGCTACAGTGTGCCGGTGCCTGCCAACGTGCAGAAGTGGATGAAGGCCTGTGAAAACCTGGTCCCATTCAGCACGGCCCTCGGGCTCCTTAAGTGAATCTCAGTAACTTGATTTTAAAGGATTTAGATTTTAAGGATGCTGCTTCATGCCAGTTGTTAGTAAAGGGATTTGTATAAAATCAAAGTCTTTACGCCAGCTGTCAAGTATCAATAAAAGCACTATATAATTTGTGCTTTTCATTTTATTTAAAATTCAGCAACGTCGTGTATAACATGGCACAGGTACTTTGAGGAAAAGAATGAGCACAACACATTACTGCCTGTGAGGAACAAGGTGGCAGAGAGTCAGGTCCCTCAAAAAGGAGACCATGGAAGAGTGCAGGGGCAAGAGCAGGGATGCTATCAGAGCTGCTCTGAGATCACTTTGGGGACAAGTAGTACAAAACTTTGAAAGGGCATTTTGAAATGATGTCCAGTAGAAGGTGAAGGGAACAGAAATGGGTCAGATGATGTACACTGTGCTAGAAAGTCGAAGTTTTATCTTGGAGGCAGCAGAGAACCAGGGCGTGAATGGAGATGTCTTTCTGGCAACTGACTGTCAGCAGTGTGAAAGAGTTTCTAGAAAAATGGCAGCCATTAAAACTGATAGTCCAGCCAGTGTGCAGGCCTGGCCTTGGGCAGTGGTAGGGTATAGTAGAAGCTTCTAGAGAAGGACTATCTGATGGTCAATAGGCAGAGTTCAAAGGAGAAAAGGAACTGAGGATGGTATTTAAACTCAGTCTGAAAGACAGACAGTAATATCAAGAAATCCAGGAATCGGAGCTTGTGGGATAGAAGGGAAAGCAAAATGGGTTCAGTTTAGAGCAGTCTTAAGTTCAAAGTGCTAGATCATAAAAGTACTACTTAAGGAAAAAGTTTAGGGTACTCTTACAAATTCACTTTAATAAGTCTCATACAGGCTTATTAACTACAATTAAGTATCACACTATACCCTAATAGGTTGTAAATATACATTCCAGTTGATTTTGGCTTAAAAAGTTGAGGTCCACTTTCCTATTCATGAAGGCTAGACAGGCAAACCCCATCTGTCATGTCCTCCTTCACCCTTTTGTCTTGAGAAAGGAGGCTCAGCTGCTTCTTTAGTTCTTTGATTTCTTTTTCTTGCTCAAGAATCTTCATCTGTAGGGTGAGATTAACCTATAAAGAGAAAGTTTTAAGCTCCATTAAAATGGCTTCTTTCCTTTTAAATATGCAGGCATGCCTCACTTTGCAGTTCCAATATGCATGGATCCCAGTTATCACCGTTTGGTGAAACAACACGTCACCCAAGAACATGGTTCAAGTGTCAGTTACCACGGCAGAGTAAAAACGGTTTAGTCCACAAAGCACTATGTGAATGACTGGCACACATCATGACACAGGACCGATCACATCACTTCTCTCAAAGCCTGGGTGGTTGGTCACTGCATATGTTACTAATAGTTCACACACCAATGTATGTAGTTGTGCTGCCACCTCCTCTCTCAGCAATAAACCTAAGTGACATTCTAAAAAATGGACAACCGAAAGAGGGAACTGGTCAACAGAGATAAAGTGCAGCAAACTAGTGAAACCTAGTAATGCTGGAATGAAACCAAAATGGTGTTAAGAAACAGCTGTCCCTGTCCCTGCAAGATCGACTAGGTAGGCAGCCACACAACAGTAAAGGTGACTTGTCAGCATAAGGGAGGAAAAGGATGAAGACTGACACCAGCAAAAAAACTTCACATTAAAAGAACTCTTGGAGATATTTCACATCGAAAGTGAAGAGGATAAGATATTGGAAGGCGATTCAAACATTGAAAGTAAATTTAGTAGGACAGTTAGTTCACCAAGGCAGCGCTCGCTTCATATCCTACGTTAACATGACTAGAGGAAGGCAGGCAGTGTTCAAGCTACACTTGAAACACTTTAATTCTCAATAATAGTGAACTAAATATTAGTTCATTTCCACATTCTTCTGTAACTGACACTTAGAAAGTTTTTTCATTTCCACATCTGTAATTGACACTAAGAATTTTAATGTTTTGAGAAACATTTTTAAAGGTCATGAAATAACGGTAACTTTCCTGTTGATTAAGACCTCTGCATGGTCTGAACTCTGGTCATTTTTACAGTCCTACTCTAGTACAAAGCAAGAACTGCCTGTACATACACATTTTATCTATAGATATATATATGTTATTTTATTAAAAAATTCTATAAGAATGAGAAATCCTTAACCATAAATACCAAACTGGTCTCTAAAAGCTACCTTAACTGGGAGTTAGAAAATCCCTTCTGTCTGAAATTTAATCACACCTGTCATTTTCAAAGACTCAGAAAGATATCCCACCTGCCTGTTTACTGTTCAAGCTACTAAAATTCACTGTTTTATTTTTAAATTAATAAGCCTTAAATAGAAGATAAATCAACTAAACCAGGCATGTCCAACCTCTTGGCTTCCCTGAGATACAGTGGAAGAATTATTTTGGGCCACATATAAAATACAACAGCTGATGAGCTAAGAAAAAAGTTCGTAAAAGTCATAATTTTAAGAATTTGTGTTGGATCTCATTCAAAGCTGCCCTGGGCTGGATTCAGCCCATAGGCCGCAGGTTGGACAAGCTTAAACTAAACAGTTATTACAAAAGCTTCCCAAACTAGTGGGCATCAGAATCCTTAAATGTCTATTAAAGCTGCCCATCCCCCAGGTTTCTTTGTTAACAGGTTGGGGAAAGGAGAAGGGCCTGAGAAGTCTTATCTGGTGATTTTGTATTGGAAACTAGTCTGAGAAACACTGAATTCATGCAATGATGCTCACACTATGACAATCACTTGGGCATCTTGTTAAGATGCAGATTCTGACTCCGTATGTCCAGGGTGGAGCCCAAGATCCTGAGTGTCTAAGAAGCCCCCAGACAACACTGATGGCTACTGAGAGGACCATACCCGAACGAGCAGAGTACTACAAAATCCATGCACATTTATTTGAATCAAGCTTTTGTGAACCCTTAGAAAGTTTCTCAAGAAATAGAATGGATGAAATCATGTTCCCAGTCTATGCCGACTAGAGACTGCATTTGGCACTAACGTGTGAGGAAGGAGGAAGGCAATGGGCTGCCCTGGGATGACACCACCTCCCAGACACCAGAATCACATTGAAAGTTGAAGATCTAAGACTGGTTCAGGCAGTCTCTGCTACCGTTGCTCAACTCCCCCTGAGAATTAGTGCTGTCTTTACCCTTTGCTGTGTCCCTTTTTATGAGTAGGCATGTTAAAGCAATTTATGAAAGGTTACATACCATAGTTGGAAAGGAAAGCTAAGACTTTCTGGCTTGCTGAAATGAGGCTAGAAACTGGAGCCTATAGTTTTTAGCAAAGACAGTTAGCAGTGGTCATCTTGCTTGCTGGGACTATGAAAACAAGTGTGCTACTAGGAACTTGGAGAATGGGTTCAAACTTGTTTTCATAAATCTAAGCTCTGCTGTTCTTCATAAAATAGCATACACAATTTAAACATTCTATTTTAAGCTTCATATTTTTCTCAGCATTAAAAAAATGTACATACACTTTCGGAATTTTGGAAAAGTTCACTTTGCAGCAGCTGCTCAGCAGAAGGTCTCTGGGATGCGTTCTTCTCGGTCAACTGCTGGATATACTTGGCTTGTACAGGCCACCTTTTACTGAGGGATTCAGGTATCTGACCAGCTCTTAAACCTGTGAGAACTTGGGCTCGCTCCATTTCTGTTCCAAACGGCTGAAAGAGTTCTAGCAGGATCACACCCAAGCTATACATATCTGACTGGAAAAGTGGGTAAAAAGGTAATTAGTAATGAAATACCAAGTAAGCACAACAGTACCACCTCAGTGCACCATCCTCTCAAATATGACAGGACTGCTAAAAAAGGAAGAGCTGTAGCCTACCATCAAGAAAGCATAATGGGCTGGCACATCTCTCACAGAGGCCATTTTCTGCCAACCTGATAGATCTATTGCCCTGAGGTGACAGGTATTGTTACAAAAGGGTTCACCACACAAAGGACTGATGGCCAGGTGAGGGCAGGGACAACCCCACTACCCACAGCAGTCACCACCATACACCTGCCTCCAGCACTCCTTGAAAATCCAGGCCCAAAGCAGTCAGAAAGAGAGCTGTGAGCCCACCTGTGCTGGGGCCAGCTACAGAGGGTCACAAGTGTGTCCCTGAGGCCCACCCCAGTCTCACCTCTGCCTCAAATCATAGTTAAGCATTATCGGTAAAGTTCAACAACTTCTGCATAAAATCTGTTACTTTTCCTAAAAATAGATTTTTAAGAAGGAAGGCTTTCACTAGACAGGATTCTAGAAGCAGTCATGTTTTCATGTTTTTTTTCTGGCAACTCCTTCCCAATCACTAAAAAGCTGACAGATCCATCAAAAGGAAAAAAATTTACTAGGATTTTCTTTTGAGAAAAGAATTTATTTAACATTCCTTCAAGGAACAATGCGGATTAAAACTTGGGGATCTTTGCTCTACTTCAAAAGAAGTCAAGTGGCACTCTTCCTTGTAATATTATTTAGCATTTATTTAAGCTTCAAAACAAGAATGAAAGGCTGAGAACAGGCCTCTATGAATTCCAGTTTCTTGAGGTGAACCATGATGTATTAATGGGAAAGCCCATCTCAAAAACAACTTGTTATACCCATGGATTGAGAAATAGTAAAGGAGCTTAAAAAGCAATACTGTCAGAATCAAATGAGAAGGGGAGGCTTCCTATATCATGGCCATCTCATACACTAGGTAACATACAGAACTGTTATCTCCGAAAACACCTCTACATTGAAATTCCATTGCATTTACAGTACTTGTTGACTGTAGAAAAAGTCCAGTAAAAGGGTAAGAAGCAAGAAATACTACCTTGGCATCATACTCGGATCCTTCCAACTGTTCGGGTGAAGCGTACAAACAAGTGCCCACTCTGGAAGTGTGTGCTAGCGTTCCTATAATTTGAAAAGCTACATATTAAACACGGCAGTGTTAACACTCAACATTAAAGAACATTATGAGTGGGACATTGTAGCTCCCAAGGAATGACAGCTATTTTCTGTTTCTATCTTACTTTTGCCATTAATTTTCATAATTTTTAAACTATTGACATCTTATTTTTAAATTAAAAAAAAACAACAACTTACTCTTTCCATTCCTGTTGGTCCAGTCTGTGTTCTCTATGATGTCTGTGCAGGCCAGACCAAAGTCTCCTATTTTCACTTGCTGATCAGAGCCATGAAGAAAAATATTTCTGGGCTATAAACAAACAAAACAGGTCAACTCCTTGGTGTTCTTAAACTAGTAAAAATGTGTGGATGTTAAGATTTTACAACTCAGGAGCAAGTAGCCCCTCAAAATTTAAAATTCAGAGCAGTGGTTCTCAAACTCAGCTGCACATTAGAATCCCTGGGGGAACTTTAGAGAAATCTCAACATTGTGGGGTTGGACGTAGACATTGATGTCATTTAAAAGTCCCCAAGCTATTCCAAGTTTGAGAACCACTAATGTAGAGCATGTATGTACACAAGTGATCCTCAACCTAACTGGACATCAGAACCACCCGAGAAACTTTTCAACTGCTATCCTCTCCAACCAAAAATTCCAATTTTTTTTATTTAAAGCTCACAGATGATTAATATACGTTAGAGTTGGGAACAACTAGGTCATACTATAAAGGTACCACAGACTGAAAACATCCCCCAGTGGAACTATTCCTATGCCAGTGAAAAACTGCACTTATACTGGGGGAAGGGAGAATTTCACTAAAATCTAAAAAATATTTAGGTTAAAAGTTGGGTTTTCTTACTTTAAATATAAAAATTTTTTATTTCAATGTATAAATTCTGTTTTTATCTTTGTTAGTTTTTTTAATCTATAGCTAAATGAAACGAGAAAATAGAAAGACTCCTCCTGTGTGTAAGATGAATAATTTGTATTTGTGTGTGTGTGTGTCTGTGATTAAGTAAGAAGTCCTAAAGACCATGCTTGTATTTGACACCATATGCTACAGAAACAAAGTTTTTCAAAGTTTGGTTCTGATATAAAAATGAATCGTGTTCATGGGTACGATTCTCAACAATTCTAGAACAGTTCTAGAACTGAACTGCAGGAATCATAAAGACTGAAACTGATCAGTTCCGTAAGATTCCCCTGACCTCTTCAGTCCTCACTCTCAAGTTGTTCTCATGGGAAACATAACTAAGAGCAGCAGCAGGGAGCTGATGACTGACAGTGCCAGGTCACCAGAAGAAAGCCTGCCTGCAGCACTCCACACTGAACTCTACCAAGCCATAATGAGGGAAGACTGCACTGCAATCCAGGCACTCCTAAGAAGCCACCCCGTCAATCAGCCCATAACTGTTCTGGCCAACTCTAACAGTGACAGATTACTTCCAAACCAGGTAACCCTGTTCTGCTCCATCACTTTTAGAAAAAAAGACTCACATGGTGCTTCAGAAGACCACCACCTGGCTGTGTTCTTGCATTATTTAAACAATGCCACCTGGTTCTTGTGAACTCTTTAAATTCCCTCGATGCCCTCAACACCACACCCAAGGGTAGACAGTCTGTCTCAGGCACACTCCATACCCAGAGTAGCGTTCTTCTAAGTCTACAATGTCTTCCTTCAAATTATCACTCAAATTGATGTGGCAAAGACTAGAGTGCATTTGGTTGAAGAAACATTAATGTCATCCTCTCAAATATCCCAATGGTGATTACACACCTGTGTGATGAAATTATATTTTCCCCCTTTTTACATAGACTTTTCCATTTTCTAAATGTTTATATAATGATTACAACCTTTACAACTTTTTTTCAAAGTTCCACCTTCTCCTTTGTCCCAGCCTCTTCCCTTATGTTGCAGTCATGCTGTAAAGCCACTACCTACTTCTTTTTTAAGAGCTCACATAAACAACTCCACTAATCACAAACAGAAAGCATCTGCTGTGTTATCTCTGAAACCCTGGAAGAGGAGGTTTTACTACTGATACTATGACTTTGGCAAAACTGTAAGAAACACAAAACCTACTTGTCAATCACCCTATAGGTTAATTTAAGCACTAAGTGGCTTAACGGCTTACTTACCATTTTACACTATGAGCTCTTTACAAGAATCAACTTTCAAAGCGTTAAGTTATTTCTGTTGCCTTGGTAAATATGCACTTATGTAACACATGGATTTTATAATATGAAATTCACTGATTTGGGATCATTAAAAAAAAGCAAGAGGAAAGGAAAATTTCAATGCACATTCCAGAAAAACACTGAACCAAACAAAATACTAAATACACTCAGTTCCTTTGAAATGGCAAGCTAACACAATTATTTAAAACTACATCCGGCTACTTAAAATGCATTTGGTTCTTTTCCCCCTGAAGCAGATGCAGTCCATCATCCCCATTCATCTGGCTGCCGAATATTACAGGGCACAAAGCCTGCAGTGTTTGTTAGAACATGGTGCAGACCCAGAAATAAGGTAAGTTAACTCAATAGGCAGGCGATCATTTCTAAATAAGAATATACATGCTTTAGATGTACGCATATATCTGGACACATGTCTGGACTCATTCACTCTTCACAGGTTGTGTACTACAAATTACCATGTTTTGAATGAATCAATTTCTTAAGTGACTAAATAAGATACTCTGAAAAAGTGGAGAAAATGTCCGAAACCATCAGTATACTTAGAGCACCCTGTGTATTAAGTGCTCAACAGCAGTGCTATAGAGGACGCATTAAGTCCTGCTCACAGCCCTCAGGGAGTTTAAAACCCTAAGTCAGATATGAAAAATAAAATAGGCAACAGACTTTCTCCTTTATTACCCTCCACTACAAGGTATGTTTCATGACAAGAGGTTTTTCTTGCTCACCAATATATCTTCACCACTTAAACCAATGTCTGACACTTAGTAAGCGCCCAATACTACCTGAATGCAAGAATTACCTGGTAAAAAAAATAATGCAACTTCTTGCCCCACAACAGTAAAAGAAAGTTATGCCCCAAATCCTTACCACACACAAGAGCCTGTCTGACCTAATGTGGCTCTTACCTCTCCCCAGCACACCCCACCGAGCTCAGCAGGTCCTCCCACCATCTTTCCAGGACTGGACCAGCACTAATTCACCCATCCACCCAGGGGTTCCTCAGTACACCCTTTCCTACCCTTCAAGCCATAGGCCGTCCCAGGGTCAGGCTTTCTAGAACCTTGCCCACTTGCAATATTTACTTAGTTGTTTAAATGTTTCATGTCTTCAGACTAAACTATAGGGCCTGCTAAGGCAGGGAGACTACTTCACCATAGCCCTGACACTGAATAAATATATCTGAACTGAAAATCATTTTCTAACGTCAGTGGAGCAGTCAGATGTAAGAAGCCTTCCCCTTTTCTCTGCCAAAAGAAAGAAGTTTTGGAGGCGATCCTGAGAGATTTCAGGAAAGGAGCTGATGAGGGCCAGGCCAGGTCGGAGCAGGTAGTAATGATGAAGTGGCTCCACTACTGCAGAGTGACTGAGGGTCCAGGGTTAGCCCTGTCGTCTGGCCCACCAGCATATACGAGTGCGAATGTTAGGCAGAGGGGCACGTGCTCAGCCATCACAGAGTTGGTGGGTGTCCTGGCTCTTTGTGGCTCACTTCTCTGGTAACCCCAGATCATACCCAAGTCTACACAATCGTAATGAATGGCTGCTAACTCTGCTCACATTGCATGAGGTACTAGGGTACAAAAAGAACTAAGACACAGCCTTAAAGAGGCCCCAGTCCTAGCCTGAGTCAGAGTTTAAACAAGCTGCTGTGATGCATATCACCCAAATCCCAAATACTGTGATATCCTGAGAAAGTGAACAGCAATGCAGATCTTCAAACACTTCTGTAAGGTAACTAAAAGGGAGTACTTTAAATAAACGTTGCCTTATTAAGCTCTAATGCTTTGCACTGAGCCATGCCCATTGTGATCTGAATGTAATCTGTGTCCCTCCTATTCCAGGGACACAAGAGGCCTCACCACACTTCACCTGATGCTACTGCACTGGCCAGTCACTTCTAGCATGTGGACAAAGCCAGGGAACAAACACAAAAGGCTCCTGACAGACGTTCAGAATAACGCCGTGACGTGCCTCCACGTTTTGTGTGATCACGGAGCTCAAGTGAACACTCAAGTAAACAACAGCAATAAGCATTCACCCCTCCACCTGGCCGTAACATATGGGACCTATCCAGTTCTCTCCATTTTAGCCCAAAATGGTGCCCATGTCAATACCACTGATGAATCCCATATGACACCCCTTCACAGGGCTGCAGATATACTGAATGAGAAGATGATGGAAACGCTAATTGCCTGTGGAGCAAATGTCAACTGCATCTCATCTTCAGGGAACACAGCCCTTAAGCTGGCGGTGTGCACCGCATCCAGCAAAGCGGGCCAGCTGCTGGCAGCAGGGGCCAGTTGCATCCGTCTGCTGCTGACTCATGGAGCCCAAGTCAATGCCCAGGACCACGAAGGCAAAGCAGCCATCCACGAGGCATGTTCTGGAGGCAGAAAGGCAATAATCCACCTCCTACTTGAATTTGAAGCAAACGTTAACATTATAACAAGAAATGGGGAATCTGCACTATACATGTACCTTCAGCGCAGTTCTAATATAAGAGACACTGCACTTCTTGCCAAGCTGCTTTCCCGCTCTTATCCTTTGAGACTGATCAATAACCAAGGAATTCTACCTGCAGGAATCATGCTACCGGAATTCTACCTCTTAAGACAAATCCTAGTAAAGTTATCTCAAAAACCCTTATCCCTAGAAGAAATCTGTAGAAGAAACATCAGGAATATTTCTGGTGAGAGATACAAACAATACGTGAAACAACTTCTCCCAGTGAAGATGTGGAAATCTGTATACAGATATTACGAGTATGACATAGCTTGCCTTATGAAATAAGACCTCAAAGTTTCACTGAAGAATTTCAGTAATTCCAACCACATTTTCTGGCTAGACTTATATCCAAAAACATTCAACCCAATGACCTATACATCTCAAACATACAAACTACTGGTTCTTAAACCTTTGTCAAAAAATAAAATGATTTGCATATTCACTTGTTCCTAAATATTCTTTTAAATGCATTTTCCATGATTTAATTTTTTGCCTAAAAAGTAAACAAATTAATTTAAAACTCTCAGCAAAAGAATTAAATATATTGTCTCTTTTTTGAGACTTTGTGGATAAAAACTGAAAACAGTCATAGATTTTTAAAACGGCAGAAAAAATTTTCCCGTGTTAAATTTTCCTTACGATGGATACAGAAACAGATATTACATCTAAATCTGAAATACTAGATGAGTATTTCTGTCAGCATTAAATACATTTAGCATCATCAATTACAGTGGTATGGTATTCAAAGCATATTACTACCTGAAAAACAGTGAGAATTTTCAAATGCCCAAAGATTACTGTTCTTTTTTTTAAAGTTTTTATTTATTTATTAATTTTTTGACAGAGAGAGACAGAGAGGAGAGAGAGAGAGAGAGAGAGAGAGAGAGAGAGAGAGAACTCCCCAGTTCAGCATATGGGTCCGCACAGGCAGGAGCCAGAGCCGGGATTCGATCCTTGGTCCCCAGCGCTGCAAAGTGAGCACTTAACCCACTGAGCCATCCCGGCCTCCCCAGATTACTGTTCTTAAATTCAATCTAAAGCTTTCATGTTCTGGACCTATAAAACAGTGATTTATAAGAAAGAAATGAGGGAAAGCTGGGATGGCTCAGTGGGTTAAACGCTCGCTTTGAAGCCCTGGGGACCGAGGATCGAATCCCGGCCCCGGCCCATGCGGACCCATATGCTGAGCTGGGGTGTGCCCCCAGTTCAGTTCTTGCCAGTGCGGCCCCATAACCACCTGTGGCGTGAAACATATGGAAAACTAATGTCGACTGTGGAGACTGCTGAGTCCTCCCCTTTCTCTCTGTCTCTCTGTCTGTTTCTCTGTCAAAAATCAATAAAATAAATCTTTAAAAAAAAAAAAGAAAGAAATAATACCCTTCTAAGTAGATGAACTAAGATGTATAATCCCATTTAATTCAAAGAGCCAGACACCAAGTCATCCCTGATAACAAGCTTTCAGTGATTTCATGTTGCCATTTACCTTCAGGTCTCTGTGTACAATTCCCATGCTATGTATGTAAAATACACCTTCCACCAATTCTTGAAAAATTTTTGTTGCAACACTGGCCATAACATAAGGACCTGAAGTGTAAAAAAAAAAAGAAAAATTTTATTGCTCTAATTTTTTTTTTTACTTATTACATTAACATCTAAATGTTAAATGTAGTTCCAAATACATTATTTTCTGACACCTACACAAAGTTCAGATTTTCAACAAACTTAACACTCCAAAATGGTTCAAAGCTAGAAATTAGAAGGGAGGGCTCATCAGCTGGCAAAGAAGTCATCACAAACTAGCACTCAACAGCCGATGGACTGTCAACAGAAAGAGACCTCTCATTTCATCCAGAGTCCCTGTCCTAATTACACTATAAACAATTCTTAGGCATCAGGTGGCTAGATTAAATTATGCTTAAGTCCCCCTTCAACCCCTGACATCCTGGAGTTTAATGCTAATAAATCTGGTATTCCGGCCACTGTGGATTGCAGACATTATTACAAGTATTGAAGTAAGATAAATTATGTTAGCCCAAGGGATGAGCTTCATCACCTACAAGACATGGAATGTACACTTTCCAAAAATGACTGACAAATGAAGTATATGAACCTATCTAATACACCCAAAAGGTAGGGAACTGTTAGAGAATTCAGGAAGTTTCCATTTACTCAGTCCTACAGCCTTTACACTTACTAATCTTCAGAACCACCCCATAAAATGTGGATGCCCCATACATTACAGGTGAGGAAACAGACTGAGAGCAGTTACTGACTTGCCCAGAACCTTATACCTGGTGAGTAGTAGAGCCAAGATTCAAATCCATATCTCTCACTCAGGGGACTGCTGGAATGACTAACATAAAATATAACTGATGTAAGGCTATATACACAGTGTTGAAATACTACAAAATTAAAGTTTTATTTTAAAATATTTTTTAAAAAATATACATTAAGCTAGCATTATCATACAGATCTTCCTTCCTTCACTGTTTTGACAGGTTTACTGTACTGGATGGTATAGAGTTCTCATCCCATACTTCATGAGGGACTCATTTCCCACATGGAAGATTAAAGGTCAACCGCATACAGGATTTAAAAACCATTCTCCTTTTCATATAGATATCGCTTATGCAACAAGCAAGGATACAACTTCACAGGGCACTGAAGATACCCCCAGACTACTTGCCACGAGGGAACTGAGCAGTCTGGAGTGTCCTAGTTACATGGCAAATGACAGAAGAAGGCCAGGGGGGGAGGGGGGTGTCCGAGGAACTGCTGGAGAGACATTGCATCTCCATTGCCATTGGATGCTAATCTAAGATTTCGAGTGGTTAATGGACCTACATTTTAGAACAAATAAAGGGTTATAGGTCATAAGGAGTAAACAGCAAATGATTAATGGTCAATATTTCATTGAATCTTAAAGCTAGGTCACAGGTATCCCCTATTTTGATCATCTAATACAGTGAATTTCAACTTTGGCCACATATCAGAATCAACATGAGAACTTTAAAGGAAAAAAAAAACAACAGAAAAACCCCAAGCCCTACTCAAGACCAATTACTGGTATGGTCCCAGACAACAGTTTTAAAAATAAAATAGGGGAAGCCAGGATGGCTCAGTGGGTTGAGCGCTCACTTTGCAGCGCCGGGGACCGAGGATCGAATCCTGGCCCCAGCCCGTGCGGAACCATATGCTGAACTGGGAGCTCCCCCAGTTCAGTTCTCTCTCTCTCTCTCTCTCTCTCTCTCTCTCTCTCTCTCTGTCAAAAATAAATAAAAATGTATTTAAAAAAAAATTATTAAAAAAAAATAATAAAAAAATAAAATAAACATATTCTAGAACAATCTTAGATTTACAGAAAAATTGGAAGATAGTACACACAGTCCCCACTTACCTCACACCTGGTTTGCCCCCTTTGTCAGTACCTTACATCAATATGGTACGTTTGTTACAATCAATGTACCAATACTGATGCAAGTCTACAGCTTATTCAGATGTCCACAGTTTTTTCAGCTGATATCTTTTTCTGTTCCAAGATTCTACCCAGGACACCACATTACATTTAGTTGTTATGTCTCTGTGAGGCTCCTCTGGTCTACAACAGTTTCTCAGTCTTTTCCTATTTATGATGACCTTGACAGTTTTGAGAAGTACTGGTCAGGTATTTTGTAGAATGTCCCTCAAATGGGATCTGCCTCATGATTAGACTGGAGTTACGGATTTGGGGGAGGAAGACCACAGACAGACAGTGCTCTTTCACCACATCCTATCAAGGCTACATACTATCAAAGGGTTAGAGTGCTATTAAGAATGAACAGCAAATGAACACTCTGCTGATGGTGACCTTAATTACTAGCTGAGGTGATGTTTGTCAGGTTTCTCCACTGTCAAGTTCTTTTTTATTGACATCATCTTTTTAAAAGTCCCCAAGTGATTCCAATGTGCAGCCAGGTTGAGACCCACTGTTATAGCTTTAAAATATTAACCTAACAGTATTTCTAGAGAATACACAACTGCAGGGAAGGAAGAGGATCTTGACAAACTTTTGGTTACATACCCTTCTAAAAGGGTTTCTTTAAAGCAAGTTTGTCCAACCCATGGCCCGCAGGCCACATGCAGCCCAGGACAACTTTGAAAACGGCCCAACACAAATTCATAAACTTTCTTAAACATTATAAAATATTTTTGTGATTATTTTTCTCTCACTCATCAGCTACCGTTAGTGTTAGTGCATTTTTATATGTGACCCAAGACAATTCTTCCAATGTGGCCCAGGGAAGCCAAAAGGTTGGACATCTTGCTTTAAAGGTTCCTTTTTGTAAGAATACTACCGTATTTTCCGGCGTATAAGACGACCGGGCGTATAAGACGACCCCCTAATTTTACAGTTAAAACATAGGTTTAGGCCTATATTCGCTGTATAAGACTACCCCCCACTTCCGAGGCTGTAGTCTTATATAGCGAATATAGGCCTAAACCTATGTTTTAACTGTAAAATTAGGGGGTCGTCTTATACGCCCGGTCGTCTTATACACCGGAAAATACGTACATTTTATGATTAAAATAAAACAAGTATTTAAATTTTTTCCTTAAAAAAATGTTCAAAGACCTTTTCCACTCAAAATCATTCACCTAAATTTTAGCATACTACTACTTAAATATCAACAAATTATGTGGGGAAGTCCGGATGGCTCAGCGGGTCAAGCGCTCGCTTTGCAGCCCCAGGGTCCAAGGATCAAGTCCTGGTCCCAGTCTATGCGGACCCATATGCTGACCTGGAGTGTGCTTCCTATATAGAAGGCCCCCAGTTCAGTTCTCACCGGGGCAAGCTACCCATGTGTGGGAGCCCACTGGCCCAGCCCCCAACTCCCATGCGGGAGGCCCCCAGCCCAGTTCCCACCCTGTGTGGCCCCTGCCCATCTATGTGGAACAAAACTACGTCAAAATTGATGACACTATAGAGACTGCTCTGGGCCCTCCCCCTTTTCTCTGTCTCTCTCTGTTTCTTGCTCTGTCAAAAACAATAAAATAAATCTTTAAAATTAGTTCACGCAAATGTCTGCTAAGCCATTTCAATTAGGCATCTGTTTAAAAAAAAAGGGGGGGGGGATGGCTCATTGGGTTCAGTGCTCACTTTGCAGCGCCGGGGACCGGGGATCGAATTCTGGCCCCAGCCCGTGCGGAACCATATGCTGAACTGGGAGCTCCCCCAGTTCAGTTCTCTCTCTGTCTCTGTATCTTTCTCTCTCTCTCTCTCTGTCAAAAATAAAAATAAATAAATTAATTAAAAAAAAACAAACTATGTCCCTATCACAGAGAAAATAACTTCCAAATACCTCTGGTATTTGGTTTTCAAATATGTTGAAATAAGTATGTTTCTTCAGTTTTAAAAAAGTGATTTTTTGGGGAAGCCGGGATGGCTCAGTGGGTTGAGCGCCCACATTGCAGCCCTGGGGACCAACGATCAAATCTCAGCCCCAGCCCGTGTGGACCCATATGCTGAACTGGGGAGTTCCCCCCAGTTCAGTTCTTACCGGGGTGAAGACCCCAGCCCAGTTCCTGCCCTGTGCAGTCCCACTCCCACCTGTGGAATGAAACTATGTGGAAAAACAAATAATGTGCAACTATGGAGACCGTTCTGGGCCCTCCCCCTTCTCTCTGTATCTCTCTCTGTGTCGAAAACAATAAAAATAAATCTTTAAAAAAAAAAAAGTGATTTTTTTTTAAAAAAACACCTGTAGGCAGAAGGTGGCAGATCATATCTCCATTTCCCAGCCCAGTACTTATAGACCCACATGTTCTCTGCAGGCCCACATGATCCTTAGAGACCCACATGGTCCCTGCAGACCCACATGGTCCTTAGAAACCCACATGGTCTCTGCAGACCCACATGGTACTTACATGCAGATTCGTCCACACACTCTCGGCCTCGCTTGTTTCTCTCCACTATCCAGTCCCATAGTGATAGCTCACACAGCTGCATCTGGATGTGCAACATCAGGTGGTACTGCACCTAGGGGGCGACACAACACTAGCTTCCATCTTTGCTGAATTCCCTCTTGCTCATTTAGCCAACAAAAACTCACTTGCCTACTCTTGGCCAAGCATTGGCCTAAGGGATGAGGACAGAGACAACCAACACAGGCCTGCCCCAAAGCACACAAAGTCTAGTGAAGGAGACACAGAAGTAAAGCAGTACTTACAACAGTGTGTCATTGCCCAAGTGGGCAGGGGAAGGTCCACTGGAGTAAGGTAGGCATCAAAGGGAAGCTCTTGAATGTAAAACTGAGGCACTGGGCCTGAAACTGGTCTGCTCACTATATAAACAGTGTTTAAAGCTCAATTCAAGCACCAAAGAATGGCTGTATGGTATTCCACTACTCTGTGCATACCCCAAAATATATATCCACTTTGGCTGGCTTCACATTGTACATAACTAATAACTTGTTCACGTAAAAGAAAAGAAAAAATTAAGCTTCCTAGTAGCCCATTCATTTAGGCATCCAGGAAAATCTTCCCAATGTTTCACAGAGAAATAACACTATTCTTATTAAAAGTCCCTCAAATCCAACTCCTCCATATTCAGGTGCCCCTGTGCAAGGCCACAAGTTACTGGACTAGAATGAATTCTGCATGTGTATATAGAGATGGAATAAACAGTTCTATAATCCCACATGACAGATCATGTGCAGACTCTGTCAATGTTCCACTTTCTTTAATACTAATAGTCATTACTGGTAAGAGAAAGTGGGAGACTCTCACCAGCATATCAGTGTAACCCTCTACAGGAGTATCCTGAAACCTGACCTGATAATCCTACTCCCACTTTCTCCTAAAGCCATATTCCAAAGTATAGAAAACCTTTCTGCATAAATATATTCTCACAGCAAGATGCTTACAACAGAAACAGAGCATGCAGACGCCTCCAACTCCAGGGTATGTGTATGGGGAATGTCTAGGAGGGGGACGACCCAGTAAGGGAAGTCAGAAATGGATGAGGAGGAGTTAACTACATGAAAGAGGGAAGGCCAAGTGCAAGGGGGAACATTGAGAGAAGATACAAAAGAGGGCAGAAGAGCCAGAGCAGAGCAAAGAGCATAAAGTGGGAAGTCAGCTGAGAAAAGAGAAGGCCATATCGAATCATAGTCCTTTATATAATTATAGGTCAAAATCAAATTGGTAGGGTCTGGGAAAGTCCCCTACCTCTGTGTTCCCCAGCAAATTTAAGTTTTCTTCAGAAGATTCCTCAGTGGATGTGAACTTCTCTTCTAAATCTGAATTAAGCCTAAGTGGCAGCTGAATCTCAACAACTGATCTGGACGACAAACCAGACAAGGCATTTCCCTGGAGCTCAATGGATGATTCAAATTCAATGGCATCTCTTGTGACTAAATTGGTGGTATAGTTCACCAATCTGTTATTCTGATTTTCAATTCCAGATTCCCCTAAGGATTTGTCTTCTTCTGAGGAGAACTCAGCAAAGATAATGGATGAGCTGTAACTTTCATCACTTTTAACATTATATTGATCGCTGGAGAAAAATACAATAGTAAAGATAAAAATCAATGTGAAAAAAAGTAACAACTGTTCCCTCAAGTCTATATGAGTCTTACTGGCAAACTCCTAGGAAAAAATGGCATCAAATCTGTTTAGCAGCCACATTTACTTAAAATACTCACAGGAAATATCTGAGGAGGAAATAATTTAACATTTGGTAACAAAAATAAGCAAAAAGAGTATAAAACACTCCTGAGCTCCTAACAGCAAAAGATAAAGGCAACTGAATGCAGGTGACAGGCATTTATATCTGACCTGCACAGTCTACACCAGTCCACATACCTGTTACCATCCTGGCTGGAAATCACTTTCAGAGATGGCAACTGAACAGAAATTCTTTCTGCTGAACAAAACAAAAACAAATTTCAAACATCCCCATTTCCTAATTTATGGTCAACGGCAGAGCTAAAATACCCAAATAATACCAAAGAAGAGTATAGTCTCAAAATGTCATGCCCTTCTGGCAAAATAAAATATAATGAGCTTATCCAAACAAGCAGCACATTTTAGGAACTATAAAACAAAGCTATTCCATGATATGAGGGGTCAGCAGAGTCTCTGTGAAGGACCTGACCAAGAACCTTAGGTTTAGGGGGCTCTAGAGGACTCTGCTGTTGTAAAAGCAGCCACAGACAATACCTATTAGCGAGCCTGTGTTCTCCTAAACTGTATTTACTGACACTAAAATGTTAAATATCATATAATTTTCACAAAATATTCTTTTGGTTCCTTTTAACTATTTAAAAAAGAAAAAAAAAAGAATCTCAACATATGGGATGCACAAAAAAAAACCACAAGCAGGCCAAATTTGATTCATGGCCAAAGTCTACCAAACCTTCAACTCTATCATCTGAAATTTACCTTGCGTTTGGGCCATGTGAACATGTTCTATCCAAGCGGTGTGATAGCCTACAATATTAGGGTGCTGCAGACCCGCCAGCACCTTCACTTCCCGTAGTACCTAAAGAAGAAACATACTGAGATCTGACTCTTCCTGGCAATCTGTTAAATGTTCATGGTATCAAATACTATTATACCAGTTCCAGAGCAAAATAGTAAAAACCTCTCTGTATAAGCAATTTCAGCTATGTTAAAATAATGGGAATATTTTTGTGAGACAAATGCAATTGTTATAGCAACTAAACATATTGTACACGTACATAGCACTTAATACATTGCCTAGTTCATTTATAATCATTCTCCTATAAGTCCAGTCTGCAAGGTGAAATAAAACAGTGGTTATCACCGCTATTTCAAGGGCAGGAGACAGAAGTGGCTTAGAGGACTAGGTAATTCGCCACCTACCACATAGCATGTCATGGAGAAAACTGGGGCCAAAGCGAGCTCGTGTTTTTTCGTGACAAGATGTACTGTACATTGGGGAAGCCAGGATGGCTCAGTGGGTTAAGCGCTCACTTTGCAGCGCCGGGGACCCAGGATTGAATCCTGGCCCAGACCCATGTGCTGAACTGGGGAGTTCCCCCAGTTCAGTTCTCTCTCTGTCTCTGTCTCTCTCTCTCTATCAAAAACAATTAAAAAAAAAAGATGTACTGTACATGAATAGTTTACTTAAAAACTTAAAATTTCCCAGCAATGACCCTGAAACATGGCCAACCTGACAAGGCTATAAAAATACAAGTCAAATAAAAATTTAGTTTTGACGTTTATTTTACTATAAACCATTCTTAGTACACTAGCAATCCATGTGCCACCCAGGACTTGCCAAATACACACAAACATAAATCTCTTGCAAAAAAAACCTAAATAGTCAATTAGTCAAAATAAATAAATGTTGAAAATCATACCTTCATGCAATCTGTTTTAGTTGCACCCTTAATCAGGATTTTTTTAATTGCATAATACTGACCATCTAATTTATTCCTGACCTAAAAAGTGGAAAAAACGACAAAGTATATTATGCCATTCAATTCCAACTGAATAAAGAAAATTCTTTTAACCTGAGCTTAGATCATCCAAACTAGCCAAGGAGATAAAATTAAGCTGAAGACATCCATTCTCTTGACTATATTCAGGGACGTCAGCAGTGGTCAGACAGACTACACACTTCTCAAACTACAATGAGAGTCCAACTCCTAAGAGAGTCCAACTTCAGAGCTCTGAGATGGGAATTCAGCAAAAGGGCTCTGTGTGGCCCAAAACATAGTAGCACAACTCTTTCCCGTAATATATTTTTAGACCAAAACCTGTTTCCAGAACCCATCTAAATCATCAACATTGTTAGGAAAAAAATAAAATCCATATACTTCCCCATAAATGACAAATCATAAAAGAAAGTAGACATACATGACTTCCAGAAAATTTTCTTGGGAGAAATTTAAATAACAATAATAAAAATAACTTCTCAAATACATTTATTTAGAGTAGCAGGTCAAAAAGAAGATGTGGAAAACAACCTTGTATACTCTTCCATATCCACCTTTCCCTAAGATGGCAAGCTCTTCAAATTCATTTAAGTAACGTGAAGTTTGTGCTTCAAAGGCTACTTCCCGTGATCTAAAGTTAAATATAAAAACATAAGAGCATTAGACTGTTCTAGGGCTATTCATGTTCACTGTCTTAGTCATCTGCTAAATCTCATCCATCACTAAATTGTGATAATTTGGAAAGAATGAGCTAAAATGAAATTTTTCATCTCCTATGAAGAAAACATTTGCTAAGCAAATCGATAGTGTAATAAAGGCAGCAGGGGGATCATTGATCTAACTGTATTTTTAACAGTAATTAATACTGGGTGGCTAACAGGCAGAAGCTCAGAGCTCAGCAATCAAGTTCATTAAATTCCTTAATGAGTCTGACCAGTTACAGATTTTAAACTAGCATTTCCCACATGTAGCCAAAATTCAATGGTTTCCCAGTCAGAAACTGGGTATCAGAACCCTGAATTAAGGGTGTGGCGTATGGAATCCACAGTGAATGGGAGAAATGGGATCAAAAAGGAAGGAAATGAGAAGAAAAGCAAATCTTTGGAGCAGTAATTAATTGCCAAGAAAAAAAGTTTTCAATTTTCATAAACTAGCCTAACTACATCTACAGTATTTTTTCACCAATCTAAGTTCTGATTAATTACGGATTCTTAATTCTTTTGGATAGTTTAATTTTTACATAATTATAAAAGTATTTAATATATACCTGATCTTCTGGATATGAGAATTATCCTCACAAGGTTCCTAAAATCAAAAAGTTATTTTTAAAAGCATTTCAAAAATGTCATGAATCTATCAAAATTCAATGTCATAGTGATAGCCCCAAGTCCTTAAACAGTATTTTTAAAAGACTCAATGGCTTTTTTCAATATTACCTAAGAGTTTACAATAGAAATGACTTCTCTCTTAACCAAAAGATCATTATTTTTGTAAAAAAGCTATAATATGGGAAAGCTGGGATGGCTCAGCGGGTTAAGCGCTCGCTTTGAAGCCCCGGGGACCGAGGATCCAATCCCGGCCCCGGCCCATGTGGACCCACATGCTGGACTGGGGTGTGCCCCCAGTTCAGTTCTTGCCGGTGCAGCCCCATGCCCACCTGTGGAGTGAAACATATGGAAAACTAATGTCGACTATGGAGGCTGCTATGGGCCCTCCCCCTTCTCTCTGTCTCTCTCTGTCTCTGTTTCTCTCTGTCAAAAATCAATAAAATAAATCTTAAAAAAAAAAAAAAGCTATAATATATATTTGCTACTGACAAAGCTGAGAATTTACGAAGAAGCTTCATCAGCAAATAATGTTGATTTGTACCTTCAAAATACATGCTGAAACCGACCACTTCTCATACCTCCACTGCTACCACCCATTCCAAGCCACCATCATCAATTCTGACCTGTAAGACTGCACCTGTGTCCCTGCTTCTGCCATTGGCCCCTCTCATTGTATTCTCAACACAGTAACTCATATGATCCCATTAAGATACCACTCCTTTGCTCAAAACCCTGCAATGCTTCCCACTTTACTCTGAGTGGAAACCAATTAAAATAGTCTCAAGCTCCGAATCCATCTGACCCTCGTGCTGCCCTCTTGCCTTACTCCAGCCACACAGCTGCCTGATAGCTTCCCTCAGGCCAAGTACGCTGCTCCCTGAGGCATTACTGTGCCCCGGCCTGTAGTGCTTTTCCCCCAGGAATCTGTACGGCTGCTTCTCAAACTTCAGTCTCACAGAGACCCTCCCTGGCCATGCTATTTAACAGTGGACCCAAACCTTTTGGGCACCAGGAGCCAGTTATGTGGAATACAATTTTTCCATGGACAGGGTAGGGAGGTGAGAGGGCGGGGGAGGGGAGATGGTTTCAGGATGATTCAAGCATCAGATACAGCTTAATTGTCACTTATCATCCACCAATAGGGTTTTGATAGGAGTCTACAAGCAACTGATTTCTCAATACAGCAGTCAAACCTCTATGCAAATGTTTAACTGTATTTGCAGATGCTCCCCAGAACTAGCATCACTACCTCAGATCAAGCTTTAGATTCTCATAAGGAGCACACAACCTAGATCCCTTGCATGCACAGTTCACAACAGAGTTCACACTCCTATGACAGGAGGCAGAGCTCTGGTGATCATGAGTGATGGGGAGCGGCTGTAAATGAAGATGAAGTCTTGCTTGCCCACCTGCCACTCACCTCCTGCTATGCAGCCCGGTTCCGGTCCATAGTCTGTGGCTTGGGGACCCTTGCTATGTAATACTCACACATTTTCAATGCTTTATATTTCTCCTTACCACTGACCACCACCTAACACCCCATTTATTTTTACATATTTTTATTTTTCTGTTGTTTACTGCCCCCTCATCAAACAAAAGCTCCAGGAGGGCAGGGATTCTGTCTATTAAACCTCAGTACCTACAAGAAAGCCTAACACATAGTAGTCATCCAATAAATATTTGTTGAATAAACAAAGTTAACCATTTTTATAAACTTGTATTATAATCAGGATTTCAGAACACATTAAATTACAGTCCTCTTAAAATCAAAATGTTTTTGTCGTATACAAAGCACGTACTTTAGTGCTTACCTGACGAACTCTCTCTTTAGCTGACCTCATCAAATGAGTAATGGCTCTGTTGTGATGTAGTCTCAATGAGCTAAACTCATCACTACAGGTGAAAGAAGACAGCAGCCCCATTTTGATAAAGGTCTGACAAAGTACTAGAAAAATACAGGAAAGTATTGTTTAAAAGGCCATCAATAAAATGGCAATTTTAAAGTGTACACAGAACATAAACAGTAGTAACAGCTTCTATAAGAAAAAAGGTTACATTTATACATCTGTTACAACTTGGGAATTGATCCTCTACTAGCAAAGCAACAATCACTCACTGATTGGGAGCACATCTAAAATTACTTCTCGGATGCTGAACAGAACAGTCATTTGTTCACCATGCCTGGTTAGTCAGTATAACACTAAGCTCCATCTTTTAAAAAGGCAAGAAAAAATGTACACATAGGAGTCTTCTCATATTCAAACATATTACACTTTGCTGACAGGCACTGAGATGAGATAAGAATAAAGACAGAAGTGGAAATAGATATTAGAACTGACAACACAGTGAATATTAATTGCTCTTTTCTATTATGGAACCAATACAGAAAAAGCATATATGCAATGTGTGTATTGACCAAATAATAGTAGGGGGAAAATGAAGTCTGAAGTCCTAACACCAGGCTCCTCAAGAAAAGAAGTTTCTACAGAAGTGCTTGGCTTTCACTCATTCAAGAAATAGAGATCCATATAGGACATCTTTCTACAGGGAAAATACTCTGCATTCAGATCATCAACTGACCAAATCACATAAAACACTTATTTAAATAGACTTAGTTTAAAAGTTCAGTTATTTAGAAAGGAATTCAAAAAAACCTTAAAATCAGCACGATTTGTAGATTTGCTTTAATTAGGAGCAAAATTACTATATTAAAATCATTATAACCTGCTTTTCTATCCAGCAGTCCAATACCATAATTCTCAGCTACCAGTGCTTCGGAACCTACAGAATACCACCTTCTGTACAATTCACCTCCTCACCTCAGATTCAGGAAAATAGTAAGCGTACACGGTACAAATAATATTCACCATTTTTCATGTCCCATTAAGTTCATCAAAATGATAATCTACCTTTAAATAAAAGCATTACCTTCTGTATCATATAAAGGAATCTAAGTTTGAGGATTTCTAACACCAAACAAGACTTGGAAAGGCTTTTTTGGTAAAAAAGATCCTTAGTCTCTGTGGCTGGAACTAATAAACTGAACCAGAAACACCTTATTATTCTGCTCACTTCTATACAAGTAATTATGGCTACAATAAAAATAAAAATTTTCAACAACTGTGGATAACAAGACATATATTTGGTCTTTTCTCTGGTTCCGGGTAGACAGCACCTAAAACTCTCTGCTAGGGATAATTGGAGCATCTTTCCTTCTAATATTTGCTCTATGACCCAGGTGCTGACACAAGAGCTCCTAAGCCCTTGGAATCTCCAGAGTGATAGCATCTTTTAGTATGCTAATGAGGTGGCTGGGTCCCCTAGAAAGCTTCAAGATGTGGGGTCAGTCACCAGAAAGATCAAGCCATGATTAGAAGCTTAGAACTGTCAGCTCCACCCCACATTCTCTGTGGAGAAAAAAGGTTGGAGATTGAGTTCCTAATTGATCACATTAACATGATGAAGCCTCCATAAAAATCCCTAAAATAGGGGGTTCGGAGAGCTTCTGGGTCAACACAGGCACACACCCCCACTCTGCAGGGACAGATGCTGCTGCACTCTGGAACCTACCAGACCTCACCGTATGTTGCCTCTTCATCAGGCTGTTCATTTGTCCATTATCATAGCCTTTATTATATAATAAACCTGTAAGCATAAGTGTCTCCTAGCAAATTATCAAACCTGAGGGAAGGAGGGACAGTGCACATCACAATTTATGTCCAAGTTGGACACAAGTGTGGGTAACCTGAGGACCCTGGAGACCCAGTACTTGCAACTGGCATCAGAAATAAGGGCAGTCTTGTGTGACTGAGCCTTTACTTCACCTGTGAGATTTGACACTAACTGCACAGTGTCAGAAATGAATTTATGGGGAAGCTGGGATGGTTCAGTGGGTTGACCATTTGCTTTGCAGCTGCAGGGACCAAGAATCAAGCCCCAGCCCCAGCCTGTGCAGACCCATATGCTGAACTGGGGTGTGCCTGCCATGTGGGAACCCCAAGTTCACTTCTCACCCCCTGGTTCGGCCCCTGGCTCGAGGGGGTGTGCCACTCATACAGGAAGCCACCAGCCACCTATGTGGAATGAAACAATGTAGACTGCTCTGGGCCCTCTCCCTTCTCTATGTCTCTCTGTCTCTCTGTCTGTCTCTCTCTCTCTCTCTCTCTGTCAAAAACAATGAAATAAATCTTTTTTAAAAATTGAATTGATACAGGACACCCAAGTAGTGTTACAGAACTGGTCCATGCAAGAAAAAAAACCATACATTTGGTATTAAAAGTAGTATGTAGAGGAAGTTTCCTGTTCAACCCACAAAATGCCACTGTTCCAAGCTCTGGTCAAGAACAGGTTCAGAGGATATCTGTGATTTTCATTTACCTGCTCACTGACTAAAGCATAATGGAGCCTCACAAATTACATGAATTATCATGTCATAGATACAAAAGAACTAGATTTTATATACTTAAATATGCACTATTTTATGGTTAGTAATCTTTTGGGACCCCCAGTGACTATATTAATAAGGAATTACCAAAGCCAGGATGGCTCAGTGGGTTAAGCACTTGTTTTGAAGCCCCGAGGACTGAGGATCAAATCCTGGCTCCAGCCCAGGAGGACCCACATGATGAACTGGGGTGTGCTTCCCGAATGCGGTGAGGCCCCCAGTTCAGTTCAAAAAATTAAAATAAAATAAAAAAAAAAAAGGAATTACCCAAAGCAAAATATTAAATGAATTTAAGAAATATAAACTATTAACACATTTCAAGTTTTTATATACCTGCTGCTTCTCAGACCCACAGCATTAAATAACATAGTATTTTTAAAACATTTATATAGCAAGATTAATTTATTCTTACTAACATTTAAACACCTGTCTTGACCGAAGTGGGTTTGGTTCATGCACATGGCTCAAGTGTTCCAGCAAAGAAACAAGCAACAGCTGGTTTGCAACGGCAAAAGGGAAAGTCGGCTGTTGTTGGGGTCCTTTTAACACCTGCAGTTCTGCTGGAACATCAGATTCTGAAAATTAAAACAGAAAACTTTTAATAAATGGTAGACATATCTATGACAAAACAGTACACTCTAATTAATGAAACAAACTATTTAAATGAAAGGAAATAAAAACAAAGCAGCTGTTAAGGTGAACAGGGTTGATCGAGACAAACTTTCTGGAAATGAGTTTTGAGCCGAAGTCCAGATGTTGGAAGACTAGCAGAGAGATGCCACTGGGAACAGGGAACGAGTGTCGGTAGTAATGGTGTACGCAAAGGTAGAAACAAATAAGTGAATAAATAAAGATTCAAGCAAACGAGTGGGAACAGGGCAGCTTTCTCCCATCAAGAGGACAGCCCAGGCCTAGGCACAAAGCTAAGAAGCTGGGTAGAGGGGAAAGGAAAGAAGGAAGGCTAGAAACTTCACTCTGAGCACCAGCTGTTATGGACCAGGTATTTTTATACACAATCCCGTTTAATCCTCACAGGACAGTAAAAGATAAGGGTCACCATTCCCATTTTACATACGAGGACAGTGACTGCACAGTGAGGATAAGGAACTTGTAAGCAAGCATGTCAAACACTCGCAACCCCACTGTCCTCTTTCTACCACACACAACCAACCAGACGAGTTGGCACTTACAACTGAAGGTCATGAGTTCTTACTGTCTATTTAATACATTACTGAACAGGCTAAAAACACAATGAAGGAAAAGTGTTTGAGGAAACTGTTCTGGAAACATGTAATGGGGAGCCTGGAAGGAGGCATGCAACAGTCAACAGGGGACAATAGGATAAGCTAGTAAAGGAGGTTAAGTGACAAAAACATGGAGAAATGAATGGGTCCCAGAGATCCCAAGAAAGAAATGAACTAGCCAGGATTTAAAACACTAGGAATGGGAGGATGGAGGTGTTGCTGAGAGTGGACATTGGTAAGAAGGGCTGTGAGAAGAAAGATGAGACACTTCAAATGCTTAATAGTTGTAGACCCAACTCAACTGGAAATGCCCTGCAGAAACAGGGATCAGATATCCTACACCTGCTAAAATCATCCCATTACAACTATCCTGTTCCATTCTGCTCTATAACTACTGAAGGTTCTGGAAAAACCAGTTTTCAAATCCACACTTCATTCACCAATTTCCTCTCTGACCTGTAGGTGGCCGAAAAGATCTGCTTGTTTGTAGATGTGCTATTCATTTTAAATGAATTCTTACAGTCTGAATATGAAAAAAAGAATGAAAAATATGACCATGTAAAAATTTCTCTATGTAAAGACATTCTTAATGTTAAAATATGAATCTCAAATTCAGATACAGAATACAGATCTGTACTACACATGAGAAGAAAAAGAGTAATAAAATTTATATAGAGCTCTTACAAGCTATTAAAAGCATAATTAAAATCCAAATAGGTTCAACATAACTAGTAACTAATGACATACATATTAAAATAAATACAGTATAGAGTTTGTCATGAGACTGGTAACTATTTACAGCCTGGAATACTTGTTATAGGCACAGAAAATAAGACATTTTCAAATACAAGAGGACTGTGACCTTTGGCAATACATCCTAGAATTTTAAATGTGCAAATCTTTGACCCAGTACTTCTACTGTTGGAACTACATACCAAGGAAATAACAAAGTACAACAGACACATATGTATAAGATGGTCAGCATAATAGTGTTTAGAATATGGAAAAAAAATGTTAACTAAATTACAAACACAACAGAATACTATGCAGCTGTTAAAATGACTATATAGAAAGAGAATCTTTTTTTTTTTTAAGGTTTATTTTTATTGTTTTTGACAGAGAGAGAGAGATACAGAGACAGAGAGAAGCGGCCAGAGCAGTCTCCATAGTTGCATATCATTGGTTTTTCCACATAATTTCACTCCACAGGTGAGCGTCGGGTCACACAGGGCAGGAACTGGGCCGGGGTCTCACCCTGGTGAGAACCGAACTGGGGCACTCCCCAGTTCAGCATATGGGTCTGCATGGGCCAGGATTCGATCCTCGGTCCCTGGGGCTGCAAAGCGAGCCCTTAACCCACTGAGCCATCCCAGCTTCCCGAAAGAGAATCTTAAACAGTCTACGATCAAGTCAAAGAAGCAGGCTATAAATCAGGAATATTAATGAAGGTGAGGTGAGACAGTTTCATACAAATCAACACAACCTTTCTAGTCAACATTTTAGTAAGATGTAGTAAAATCATTTTTTTTAAACATATTTCTTTGACCCAATAAATTCTACTCTGTTAATCTGTTCTAAAGAAATAATCAGATATGAACAAAGATTTATGTATACAGATGTCAAACGCATTATTATTTCTAATGGTAAGAAATAAAAAGGTTAAACCAGTTTTCCAACAATAGACTAATAAATAAATAATAGTACAGAATGTGATAGTTTTAAAATAATATTTTAAAGGTTAATTTATCACAAGAAAATGCTAAAATAACATCACATTTAGAAAGCAGATCAAATGTTGATCATACCATGATCACATTTTTAAAATATATTTTATAGCTACATAAATCTACACACACGAACAGAATGAAAAGAACTAGACAGACAAAACACTTCTGCCCCTCTTTTCAATGATATATCAACAGAATCTGTAAAAGGAATGAAATTATAGTGGACATGCTGTTTTACAGTCTGCTTGTTTGATCCTTAGTACCAACATATCCATCTACCTGGCATAGAGCAGTTTTTAATAAATACTTGCAAATGAATACACCAAATTGCTAGCAGTGAGTTCTCTGGGATGTGAAGGTGACTTTCTCTTCTTTTTCCTTTACTTCACATTTTTGTGAATGATTTCTCTAAACTTCCATCTTATTTGGACAAAATCAGATAGAAACCTTTAATTCATTCATGGTAGCTTTCTTTTTTTTCTTTTTTTTTTTTTTTTATTGTTTTTGACTGAGAGAGAAAGAGAGACAGAGAGAGAACTGAGCTGGGGGCACTCCCCAGTTCAGCATATGGGTCCGCACTGGCCAGGGCCAGGATTTGATCCCCGGTCCCTAGCACTGCAAAGTGAGCGCTTAACCCACTGAGCCATCCCGGCCTCCCCTTTTCATTCATGGTAGCTTTCTTTGGCAAATAGTTTTATTTTTTTTTTATTTTTTTTTTTTTTTTATCTTTTTTTTTTATCTTTTCACATTTATAGAGAGAGAAATTATCTTTTTGTCTTCAGTGCATATTTATTTCTATTTTACTTTTGACAGATAGAGAGAGAGACAGAGACAGAGACAGTTAGAGAACCGAACTGTGGGAACTCCCCAGTTCAGCATGTGGGTCCTGCCTGGGCCGGAGCCGGGATTCGATCCTCGGTCCTC